>JBAFWW010036705.1:0-22392 GCA_036873685.1 Agapornis canus
ATGATCTTAAGGTCCTTTCCAACCCTAACTATTCTATGATTCTATGACTCTATGAAGGAATAGTGCATGCATATTCCTTTACCTCACCCAGACCCAGATTCCTACTTCGGGTCTTGCTTTGACAAATAATTAACAAATACTTAATGAAGCAATCTCTTGCTACCTCTTTTTCCTAATTAGTTCTGCCTAACTGTATTTAGGATGCAGGATTTTTCCGTAGACAAATCCAGCCATTTCCAGTATTTCACCAGGCTGGAACTGATTGGCTGCCACTGAGACTATCTGCAGTTTTCTATTGCTGTGTTATCTTGGAGAAACAGCAGAACAAATCCAGTTGAAAATAGCTATTGATATGAAAGACAGGAATTTAAGTTTTAATACGATTCATTTTCCACATAGTGACATTTCAGAGGTAAGTGGTCTGTGCAGAGAGCATTTTCAAAGTGGTCTAGTAATTAATAGGAACACATCCCTACATAAACCCTTGGTTTTCATGAAAGAGTAAAAGTGTTCCCTCATAATGCAATCTCTGGAGAAAAAATAACTATAATCCCTGTTCAGTTCTTATTTACAGATCACCAAGAGATGACCAGAATTGTGAAAAAGATTTGCAAGATATTCTGCTAAAAGGAGGAGAAGAAATCAGGTGAATCACTTTCACTGGGGGATGTTTTCAGGAAACAACAGAATTTAATCCAAAACCAAATCTTCTCTGTTTGGGCAGGACTGATTTGCCGTTATGGAACCAGCCTGGACATAGCACCTTTCTCTGAGGTCTGGTTTTGGAGGGTTGAGGGGCTCTCTGGAGTGGGATTACCACTAGTGAGGCCACCAGGAAGCAGGACAGGACTGGTAGGATGCTTGTGTGAGCAGTCTCTTAGAATCCAAAATGGAGACACTGACTACATGACTGTCCCATCCCCCAGATAGCTGGATAGAGAACTGACACAAGCTGCGAGAAGGGAGAACTTGGAGAAGCTGCATATATATAGCCAGAGCTTTACTTTTAAAGTCAGAAATCAGACAAAATGAAGTCCCACCATGATCTATGTCACATAACCAAATGAAAATGAAAACATGAATAGGGTCAGCAACTACATTTTCTTCCTGCTGTGGCACTACCAACTTGGTGACATAGTTTCCTCTTCCCTAACATGCCCCGAAGCTATACAGATTCCAGATTTAGTTAATCTCATTCTTGTTTGCAAATATTCCCTCCTAACAGCAGATTAGCACATCTGACTCTTAAAAATAATCCACTTGGAAAGGTACTTTTCCCTCATGCTTCTGAGGTCACCACTAGCACTCCATCATAATTACAGCATCATGGGGGTGGCTCTATTTTCTGCTCCGTGTTTTCCTCCTGATCCTGCAAATCAAGAGGATGTGGCCACCCCTGTGCTTTGGGATTTTGTGCTTCTTCAATTTATGGCTGCCCTGAGGCTGCTCAGCACAGCAGGGTCATCCAGACCTTCCAGAGCAGCAGCAGATGCTATCTGCTTTTCAAACGAAGGGTTCAAAATAGTTATATAAGGGTAAAAGCTCACTTTTAAATGCTCCGTATAAGGCAGAGGTGGTGGATTGAAGGTTCCATGAACGGAGTAACACCATCTTCCCCAGAAGAACTTGTCCCACAAAACACCGAATGCTCAGAGATAAATAGTTCTGTGGGAACTATTTATCCTGGAGCAGGGAGCTCCAGATTCCTTGACATTGCACATGACAGACACAGCCTGTCATCTTACCTTGTGCCCTGGTGGGGAGCTGCCTGTCCAACCCTGAGCCCTCCAGCCCTGGCAGCATTCTCCACCACTGAAGTCAATAAAATTGCAGGCTTTCATCACCTCCAGTGGGACAGTCACATACAGGAGTCAGTTGAGAATGTGGTACATTTCACACACATCCTCCATGCTGCTCCACATCGCCACTCCTCTGGGAAGCAAACTGGCAGCACGTGTCAACCATATCTCTGCAAACAGACAGACAGCTGCAATTTGCAAACAGCGCAAGAGAGTTTTACACGCATTTTAAACATATCTAGTCTGAGTTTACTGGCATCTGTCAGCTAAGAAGGACATGGTATCTAAAAACACCCTGGACTCAGGGGTGGAAAGGCTTCCACTTGAATTTCCAAAACTCTAGCTCTCTCTAAACAGTAACAGTAACAACAGGTAACAAAAATCCCCAAACTATGGCATGTATTTACAGAGTCAAATTTGGGGAAGAGAAAAAAAAAAAAGAAAGAAAAGGAGAAATGTGCTGCAAAAGAGTTTTGCAACTATTGAAAACTCCAGACTGAATGGTTTGGTAAAACATAAGGCCATCAGCGCACTCAAAGAAATGGGCTCTGCAATTATCACTCATTAACCACCACCTAACAGTTGGGAACCTGTTGGAAAGGTTTTAGTGTCAATGTAAATGATAAGGCAGTGATATATGGGAATAAGATTGTGCAGCATATTTGTTTTGTTTTAACTTCTTTCCAGACATATTTCAGTTTACATAAATATTTGAAGGTTGGATCAGACAGGATTTGCAGCACAATAGTATTAGGAATGCCTTTGCAAAAACTGATATGCTCTAAATTAGCCTTTGAGGAGGGGGAGGGCAAATTAAGCTTTCTCAACATATACATTAGAACACCACTCAGCATTTAATTGTTTACAGACCAGAGTGATTGACTTCCCTGCCAGTTTCTCCTCTTTTTCTTGGTCTCCCTCCCTTTCCATGATTTGATTAGAAAGTGTACTGTGCTTTTTCTAGATGGCTGACACTATCTAAAGGTCCTCACAGAAAGAAAAATGCTTGCCAAATGGCAGAGCTAGGCAGTGCATGTGGGATGTCACGTTATGAGTGGCCTCATACTCTCCTCCCTGATTTGGCTTCAGAGGGTTAGAGCTGCCTTTTAGCTCTTGGGGTGTTTTCCTCACTGTCAAATGTGCCAGAAAGGGCAGGAGGACCCACTTGGGGCTCAGGCTGCTTCCTGCAGGAGGGAGCTGGAGGCTCTTGCAGGCAGTGCCTGCTGAAGGAAGAGGCCTGGAAGCCACCTGGCAGCACAAAAGCTTTTGCTGCACTTTCAAGTACCTAATTTCCCAAGTGGGCAAGCAGGTTTTTAAGGAAGGGCACGGTGTGGTAGCAGGAGGTAGAGCAAGGCACTTGGAGCAGAGCACTGCAAGGGTGAGACCTGTGATGAATGAGTTTTGCAAATGCAAAATGTCCATTTTTGTCTGATGCTCTGTTATGAAACTCTCAACCAGCTGTGCAGATATGTTCTGGATTTAGGCAGGAGCAAAGGAGGTGATAACCTAACTCCAGCTCTTAAAAAGCTTTCTCTGAGAGCTGCTCAAGTCAGATTTCCTTCAGCTCCATACCACCAGGCAAAAACAGATTTTCAGATACATCCTGTTGAATGTGAAACACCTTTTTATTTAAAGCATATTTTAAATTAGAGCATGTTCATTACAAAAAAAAACACAAAGGCGAAATGTAAGAACCCATAGCTGAGTAAAGCAGGAAAGGGCTTCACAGTGAGATTTGATTGTTTACATTCAATGAAAGGAAAAGTCTGATTTGGAGTGCTCAGATTTAATCTTGGTGCAGATTAAAACGGTGCTATTGTGTTCTGCTGGGCTGTTTGGAAAGGTGAAATGAGGCTTTCCGAGGACTGTACCACTGCAGTATATACACAAAGTCTACATACAATCCTGTCAGACAGCCACATGTAACTGCAAAGTCAAGGTTCTCTGGTATAAGCCATGTTAACATTGTCTTTCAGGTCTGGAATTTCTACCTGCTCTTGTGAGCCACCTTTGAACTCTTGGTGGGTTTGTCTGGTCACTTCCTGACGTTTACTGTTTCTCCCACCCAGCTGCAAAAGTCAGTTGTACTGTACCACGGATGTGGTTTCATTTGAGGGGGAATCTGAAACAGATTATTGCTAGCACACTTGCCATCTCCACAGTGCAGCTAGGCAGTGCTCACAACCGCTAGTAGAAACAGACTTCACAGCGAGAGCAGTGGTGCCTCACCCTTAAAGACTACCACAAACTCATGGTGATCTAGTGCAGCAGATGTCAACTCAAAGAGGACTCAGGACCTGATTTCTAAAAAAACCATAAGTGTGTTCAGTTAGCTGCTTTCCCACTACAATTTTGTGCATATATATGAAACGAGGCAAGGCACTCGAGCATGAGAGGGAGATGTATCATTTAGCAGCCCAGTAAACCTTGGGAAAGAGACATGCTGGATAGCACAACTCTGTTTCTGATTAATTGTTTACGTGGTTAAGTTTGTTAGGGAAAGGACACATTAACCCAGGGTGGCACATTATGATTCTTTGTGCTGATGGAACCGATAACTGTCTGAGATCAAAGCAATGAGTTTCTAAGATGTGCCCCTGGCTCTGATGCCCCTTTCCTATCGCTCAGGGCTAGAGTTCTAGGACTCCTATAACTTAGCTTCTTTCTTCATACTGTGAGGCTTTCAGATTCCAGCACCATAAGAGGATTGAAATATTATGAAAATGCTTTGAAAATGAAAGCAAAATAAAACAGTGCAGCAGCACCTCTGTGCTTCATGGGAGATTAAAGGTGAAAGACTCCAAGGCAGTCAGATCCTGTGGCAGAGGGGACACCACCTGTGGGGACTGACAGACAAAGAACACCTTAAGAAGTAACATCCTTCCACACCTGTGACCAGCCAATGCTCCAATGACCAGAAACTACTTCAACAGATCATGGAAAGATGAATGTATACACCCAAGGCTTGGATTTTCACAGGCAAAGCATGTAATCTATCTGTTGATGTGTCCTCCTAGCTGGTTCTGAGGCCATAAAAGTGAAGCTTCTCTGTTCCCGCCAGCCCAAGTTCAGCTTCTTTCACATCAGTGAGGGAATATCAGAGCAGAATTCCTTTTTTAACATCTTTTAGGTTTTAAGGCTTTTCAATACCTAGAATTCCTTTTTTTCAGCATGGAGGACAAAACCAGCTAATACTTTCAGTGCTGTTATGGCTCAGACTAGAACACACAGACAAAAATAGGTGCTTTGGAGAGGACAAGGGCTGTCCCTGGAGATTAGGACATGATGTTTATTACTGACCAACGAATGTTCTCTGCAGAGTGACAAAGAGAAAAAAAGTAAATCTAACGCTCTTTTCCTGACATTCCAGGTCTTTTCCTCAAATTGACCTGTAAAAGAAGCAACAATTATGATCCAAAGGCAGATTTCATGCTGGTAGAAATACATTTATGCATTCAGAAGCTGAGAAAGCAGTGAGTGGTAGGGTTATGGTGAATGTCCCATCCAAAGTGAACCTGAGATGCAGAGTCTGAAAATCATACCAGTCTGAACTGTATGAGGGAAGTCTACACCTGTGACCGAAGGGACATTTACTCTAACCAACTGAAGCTTACAGTTCAAGTCAATGTTTGTCTAGTCCTGTGGTAGCATCTGTAGTCTCTTTCACTTTAGTTATGATCATCCCAGGATGGTGCATAGCTCAGATCTTCACAGTGCTCCTTACTTCCCTTGCACTTTGCATCCCTTCAGGAGAGGTCACACCAAGCAAGACCTCACAAGGACAACAGGAGCACCAAATGCCTGGGCTTGATTGCATCCAGCAGAGAGGCAGATGCAGGGCCAAGAGGAATTCTTCCAAGTGCCTGCCAGCAGCTTGGGACAACAATAAAACCACTGAAGCAGGGAGGGAGGAGCCTCGCAGCTGCTGGGCTGACTCAGTTCATAATGAGCATTCCCTGCACTTTTTACAAGCCTGTCTGATCTTCAGCCCACCTTCAAGAAGTTCCTTGCACGTTTTATCCCAGCCATCCGTTTCCACCATGCTTTCGTTTACTTTTCATGTGAGCTGTGAATATATAAACACATTTCTCAGGCAGTTTCACATCAAGTAAAACCTGAGAGAAAACACATATTAAGCTTAATTATTTGTCAAAAGGCTTTTAGCCAGATTCCCTTTGATACCCACTAAGTGTTGAGTAGGAGGGAGGCTCCTTTTCTGCAGCTGAACTTGGCAGCTGATGCTCCACGTGGGCTAAGATGCAGCAGCAAAAGCTATCCTCAGTTAGTCAACTGAAGCTAGAAGGGAGCCAGCATTTAATTTACTTGGTCATAGATGACAAATTTCTAATTCTCTTTGCTAGCAGGGGCTGACTCCTGCAATATCTCTGTGGCATCTATGAATCCTCATCTGCCTTCTGACATTCACAGCAGTTTGGTGGGAAGTTCTTGGGGAAAGCCCCTCCTTGTGCTTGTGTTTTGAACGGTCCCAGGTTGTGGACAATAGGCATGCAAAAATAAAAACATGGCCAATTTTCTTTTTATGAAAGTTTAAAATCTTTTCATGCTCTTTCCATTAGGATCACCCCTTATGTGGGGTTACGAAGAAGAACTTTCAACATCTGTTTAATTCAGACTTCCATAGGACATAGGCAAGCACAGAGATGTAACTGGTGCAGAAAAACTGCCGGAGGCAAAACAAAGAAGTAGGTGGATTGTGGGATATGTCAAATCATACTGTTTTCAACTGAAACAGAGCTTCAATGTTCGGCATTTTTTACCTTGCCTTCCTCTTTTTATTTTGTTTAAAGAGCACAGTATAGGTACGTTTTACTCACATGCTTTGTTATATCCAAGTATTTGCTGCTGCTAGCCACATTCCTCCCTTTCCATTGAGAGATAACACCCACTTTCATACTGTTCCTCCATCTGGAAACCCCCACAGATGTTTGCTCTGAGAAACCATGCTCTCTTCCAGCAGCAGAATGCCTGTAGCTACATCAAGAATCATAAATTAAAATAACTTAGGAAGGCCAACACACGTCGAGAGGACTGCAGAAGCAGGGAAATAATCCTCTGCAGACTTGCAAATGCTTTCATTATGATGAAACAGACTCCGGGGCCAATTTATCTACACACTATCATGCTTTTGAGTACTTGAAACTCAAAATTTTTCAGGCACAGTGACTTAAAAAACCCCACTAAAACCCTGCAAATAAAAATGCTCCAGGTTGCTCAAGGATGCACTTAAAGGCTCTGAAAAGCCAGTCAGAGCCTTGGTTTCTTTTCTTATCCAAAACTGAAGGTCCACCCAAAGTGCCAAAATACAAATACAGACATCTAGCAGTAGGCAAGGAAAACTGTACAGCACTTATTGGGCCAGTGTAGTCATGGTGAATTATTATTTGATACATGACTGAACCAGAAACCCCTGTCAATCCCACACCCTTCCTTTTGCTCTTGTGACCCTCCACCCCCTTCCTTCCCAGTATTGCGCTGGGTCGAGGCTGGAGTGGTTCTTCCTTCCTGGGTTGAGTTTGGTGTAACCAACACAGCAGCAGTCTCAGGAGAGCAGAACAACCCATAGTCTTCTCACTTATTGGAGCTGGGCTCTCACAGGGATTTCTCTATGATTTTGGTACCATCTAACTGAATTTAAGCCTTGAAATGATTCTGATTATAGAGTACTGAGCCAGACACAGAATCCTAACATGATCTACAGATGATGGAAATAGAAAAATTGCTCAAACTGCTCACTTACAATATGTATCACAGAAACACTGCAAGTATGAACTGTAGGCATTGGATTCCTTCATCAAACACCCTAGAATGGGGTATTTCTCTTGGAGAGTAACACAAGGTGGCACACAGGCTCTGAAGAGTTCAGACATAGCTTCACGTAATGAAAAGCAGTCACAGAAGACAAAGTGATATTACCCATTTTCTTAAAATTATGATTTTATAACTGAAGTCCTTTGAGTTTCTTGGCAAGAGGATAGGGTAACATAGGAAGGTGGTTTGCACATGTGAACTCTGTCAGGCCGTGCAAGAAAATGTCAAAACCATGAGGAACTTGGACAGCTTAGAGCCTCTGCTTTGGAGTGAAAGACAGTAAGGAAGGGGTTATTTGTGCAGAACTTTGATTAATATGCAGCTTATAAAATTAACTGTAGGCATGCAAAGATCTCTCCTTTTGGTGGGTCATGTCTGAGTATTTTTACCTGGCGTATGATTGCTATCACAAAACTCAGTCATAATAAACCTTCAGTACTGCCAAGTGCCATCTCAATAACAGCTACTCAAAGCAGTCACCCAGTGTATCATTTAATATCTTTCTTAGTGTTTTATAAAGTGAAACTATTCTTTTAAGAGGAAGACAATGTTATTATCTATTATTCGTACAACTTACATTACAGGAGGGTCAGTTTACTTTAAAATAAAGTGTGTGAAACTGTACAAACCTAGGGTTTAGTTGTCTCTATAGTGTCACAGTCGTACTTAGGGTGCCAGAAGTTTAAGTACGTAAGGTATTGTAGTCATCTGTAATATCATGGCACTCAGCTGGGTTATTATATTCTGTAAAAAAATATTAAAATACACCATAATTTCACTGTTGACATATCTGCTTTGGAATCAGTCCCTGCTCTGGAAAGCGATTTAAAATAAAGTAGGAGAATGGAAGGAGTATTTTGTCTTCCATTTTGCAAGTGGGGACAGGGAGATTTGGCTTCTAACCCAGATCTTATTGCCTCAATGACAATCCTTCCCAGTGGCTTGTTGAAGGTCATCCAAGGAACTTTTCACAACGTTCATCATAAGCCCATCCTTGCTGCTGGGAAAAGAGCTTTAAAGGAAAGGAGAAGAAAGATGAACTTGACATGCTGTGTCTTCTGTAAACTCTAGAACATCTCATGCTCATGAAAGCTAGGAGTAAGTTTTATACTGCACTAAGTTTGTAAAAAGCTGTCAGGGTTCAAGTCAAGGCTTGTGTGTAAAAAACCTCTTTTCTACTAATGGTGTTGCCTCTCCCATTATCAGATGAACAAACAGATTATGATGTTTGAGGCAGGATCCGCACAAAATGTTTTTAGATTTAACGGCTTCTCCTCTGGTCATGTCTGATCATGTCTTTCAAGCGCATACATTGCAGTATAACTTCTCAGGCAAACATATGCAGAAGATATAATTTAGCCTATATGGAAGGATACTATGCCAAGAAAATGCAGAAAAGTTTGTTGTTTATATTCTTCTTTTTCTTCTTCTCCAAGAAGGTAGCCTTTATTTTCAGTATAATTGAGCCTGTGCTCTAGATCACCCAAATTGTGTTGTAGAAGGTTAACAGATCACACAACCTGATTCCAACATTCAAGGAAAAAATTACCCTAAAGTGAGAAAAGAGAAAAAAAAAACCCAACAAAAAACAAAACCAAAAAAACCTTTGTGACTGGATGGCTGAGACTTGATGGTCCTCTTATGAAAAAACATCAATCTAAACCATTTTCACATATTTCTTTGTTTCTCATATACAGTTACCAAAGGGTCAAGTGCTAGGTAAGACAGTATCTAAAAACAATTATTAAAACAGCTGGCAACTTCCTATTGCACTCTGAGTGTATGGCTTTGCAAGTCTAAATAACATACAGCAATTTGCTCAAGGAGTTTTATCTCTTACTAAGATAATATTGACCAAAATATACATGGATTTTGCAACACCCAGGAGGGATCAGATTGAAACTAGCTCTGAGAAATTACACTTCAGAATGATAAGACAACTAGTAAAAAAACCCAAAACTTCATATCAAGACATGGGAAATTAAAATCTTTAACCTTGGCTGGTAGAATTCTTATTTCTCCCACACCTACAACTCAGTTTTTGTAATTGAGAGTATATGAATCAAGTCATTTGGCATTGAAAAGGTAATTTCAATTACAATTCATGTATGTAAAGATTTTAAAACAGAGACCTTTGTGATGAGCTAGTTTTATCCTTAAAATGTATTAAATATTTCTGTGAAATATTTGCTATGTCACATTCCTATCATTTGCGTCAGACATAGTGTATCTATTCAGAATGCCATAGTCAGAATCCAAATGTATTTTATATAGTATAATAGCAACTAGACTTAAAAACTATAAAAATGAGAACACTAAAGAAATTGCTGCTGTTCTGGTCCTTCTGTCACAATAAAGCAAAGGCAGAAAAAAATGCCATAATGAAGAAAACTGAGGCTAGAAATAATGAAAAACTTAGTTGGAGTGAATATGTAAAACAAGGTATTTGTTTACACACTACAAGCTGCTCCATGTGATACCCAAGAAGTCAAAAGCTTAAAGGATTCAAAAGCATTAAAGGCACTCTTCTGGATAGTGAGAATACCCTCAATTCCATTATAGATCATAAAACTTACTAAGTAAATACATTAGTAGTGTAAGCATTTATACTTTGAGTCAAGAGGGAATGAGGAAACACCTGGAATGGAAATATACCTGAGGCAGTTTGTTAGATAATTTTATTCTACTAGGTTTTCTGTACCTTCTTCTGATTCCTCTGTCATCAATCTCTGCTAGATCTGGATCAAAGGCATAGCTGTGCTCAAAGGCAATAATTGCTTTCTTCTAATTGAGAAGTCCTACGTTGATTTCAAATTTGAGGATCCAGTAATGAAAGAAAGTGTAGAAATTTATAAATTAAAAATATTTATGATGCGTATTAATAGTTTTATGGATTTAAATTCTGCAGATATGAGACAACATTGGGGTCTGGGTCCTAAGCTGACGCTTCTCTGAAATTCTCATATTCCCAAAATAGCTCTTGGTTTATTTGGTTATTCTGCTTTTGCATCTTCCTATAGATTCATATAACAACTATTTACTTTTCAGTTGAAGTAGGGGATTAGTTTGGATCTAAATGTTGCTTTGTAAACTAGTATTTCTTCATGGCACAAGCCCCAGAACTGTCTATAAAAGCGATTTTCAACTGGAAGCCTGTCTGTAATAACGGGTCTGCTGACTCCTTCAAAGTGTATGAGAAAAGGGTTAGGAAAGGCAAATTTAACTGTTTGACAGATATCATCTATTTGCCATCTGTAATGGGGTTCAGGCCTGCATCAGAAAACACTTGAGGTTCCCCACCCTGAGAAAGGTGACAACCACTGTTCTGAAAACACCAGGGTAGCAAAACTAAACCAAAATGAAATTGAATTCACGGTAGTAGAAAGTCAAGAAGTAAACATGTTGAGGTGGAAAAGTGTTTTAATGCAACTTATGCTTTCTCAGAAACCGTCCAAGGTAATTTCACTTTTAGAAGTCAGCGCCCACATACACAAAGTCGCTCTGTTGATATTGATGGATCTTACTCAACCTCAGTGATTCTGATGGTCCACACTGGAGAAATCAAACTAACGACAGCTAAGCCATTATGTTCTACTGTGGCAAAGGTGAATTCAAAAGGTTGTTTTTTTCATAAATTAATTTAGGGTAGATTTATTTTCATCCCCTCTTTGTGCTAGTGAAGAAAGAGATGGAGGGAAATGCTGGATATAAGATTGGCCACTCATGTGCACCTTATCAAGCCCATTGACAAGCCCTGCGCTGATCCCAGGCCAGAAGGCCAGTGTCCTGCAGACCCAAACCACTTCTGTCCTGCTGCCACTGATCTGAGCCAGATCCAAACCACCATCATGCATATCAGTGTAGTTTCACACGTTGTCAAGACAAGACAGATGTAAAAGGCAGTGTATCTGGGCTATGCCAAACTTCAAAGATAAGAGAGAGTAATTTTTCATCATTAATCAAGAAGATGCACAAGACTACACAAGGCTCACCATCAGCAGACATCATTAAATTTTAAAACAGAAAGTATTATCTGCGTAATTTCTGTGCCTTAAGGAGACCACAGAGAAGCTCTCTAACCACCCATTACTGACTTCCATGGAATGTACCAAACTAGCTAACTTTAGAAATCCCCACCACTTTACATCAGAGTCTCCACACCCAAAAGACTCCCAGGCTCCACTATCATCATAAATACTTGCAATGAGGAACTTTAGCTGTATCTTTTGTTTACATAAACCTACAACTTCAGTGTCAGAGCCTGCTCCTGCTTCCACTCACATCAATGGGAGTTTTGCCATTCTCTGTAATAAAAGCAGCCCGTAGCTCTGCATTACATTTGATGATGATGGATTGCTATTCCTTCCTTGCAAGAACAATAGTTCAGCAACCATGCCAACAAATATGCATGTACTTAGCTGTAAGCACCTGAATAGTCTTATTGGTTCCAGTGGAATTACATAAATTCTTTAAATTAAGTGCTCTTTTTGTTTATTTTAGTCTACCGAGTCCCTGGACTCCTCCTCTCTCTAGTAGACATGTCTTCTACTAGAATACATACAAACTTGGTATAAACTACATACTATCAGCAAGCATATGGCTGATCTGGCTTAATATTGCAAGTTCTGTAACTCATGTGAAAAATAAAAATGCACACATATCCAATCAACTTGCAGTACACCTGGGTTTATGGTTTTGGGCTTTTGTAGTAGAAAAAAATATAGCTAGTGGTGTTTATATGGAATATAATTCTGGATTGAAGTGCAACATATTGGGTCATATACCAAATATAGGAAACATATGCTATTCAACCTGGTGACTCACACAATGAGTAATGTCTAAAGGGTCTATTCTCCCCTGTGAACAGACAAGTCTCAATAGTGCTAATAATCCCATAAATCCCCAAGGGCCTCATCTCTCTGAAAGTATCTGCAGTCTTGTGAACTGTGCAGACTGCTCAGGGCCACAGTTGTCAGCTCCTCATCACTAGTCCAGCCCTACTTGCCCTGGGAGACCAGTGGCTCAGTGGCAAATAGTTGCAGAGTTGCTCAAGAGCAGAGCCCATGCTGCAGCTTCCCTCGTGTGTACAAGAGGCTTGCTGTCACTGGTTCCTGTACTCCGACTCCATAATTGTCCTTGATGCTATGACAGCAACTAAGATGCTGACTACAAAGCCAGTTTGAAGATGATTTATCTGCTCAAGAAATCTAGTCTGCTGGGTGTGGAGGGCTTCCTGCTCCTTGCCATATTTGAGGACACATGTGTTTGTCATTGTCATTGTGGGTGACAATGGATAACAGGGAGTGACATTCTGGGTCTACACCAGCCTCTTCAGACTTTGTTAGAACTGTGTTTTTGACTGAATCTTCTCATCATGGAAAGCATTATATGTAGGTTCCAGAGGGCACCAGACTTCAGCAAGCTGCTAACAGACTTATCTGGAACAGATCTGGGTACTTGTGAGAGGGGCAATTTGAGGTATAAGCCAGAAGGTGGCCACTGACTTTGAAAAAGAATATTTTCCCTTTTGAAATAGAACATAGAGTAGAGTAGAGTAGAGTAGAGTAGAGTAGAGTAGAGTAGAATAGAATAGAATAGAATAGAATAGAATAGAATAGAATAGAATAGAATAGAATATTTTCCCCTTTGAATCTAGCCCTCATTTTGGAGCAGTAGAAGACTACAAGCCAGTGTGCAGCCTCAGCCGATAGGTAGGAATCAAGGAAATCCTACAGTGTTGGGTGAGCTTTGCACTCTCCCTGAGCTACAGGATGCACTTTTGTCATTTTCTTCCGGGCCAGAAGTGCTCAGAAATTATAGCATCCCTGTAAAAAACAGAAAGAGGTGTTGATGTGATCTGATTTCAGCCACAGCAGGAGGCATACATGTTCATAACACCTTCATATACACACTTACCTGGAGCTGCCCCTCAGTCCAATCTCAGTAACCTTTGAGCCAATTTTGACAAAACAGTGAATGTATTCAAAAGGCCCTGAAAGCCCTGTGAAACTAGGTCTTTGGGTAGAGAGGAGAAAGGCTAATCAAGTACTGTGTCAACTGTGGGCTCTTACGAGATATCTGGAAACATATGTGACAGACACATGCTCACTGCATACCTACTGCTGAAAGAGGTCCATGAAGGGAGTTTAGCTTCTGGATAACTACTCATCCACACAGCTTAGTTCTTTGTTCACTCCTTGTCTTTGCTTTACATGGCCTCAGCAAGCTTTCTTCAATACAACAACATGATTTGGGAAAAAACTTGATCAGGAGCAGTTCTGGGAGATGGCATGAATTAGCTCTTCTCATTAGACTCAGTTCCTCCCAGCCTTCAGCACTATCCCAAAGGTATTGAACAATCACTGTCTATACAATCCACCCTAGGGCACACAACATATATGCTTGGTTTTATACTATAAAACCCCATTAATGTGAGCTGCAACGAAGTCTGACCCTTATTTTCAAAAACTTTTAAAAACCACCACAACATGCTAAGCATAGTACTTATTTCTCAGGTACCCCATGCTATGCTAGCATGATAATTCTTTGAAGCAGCTAATGTTGTGGAGTGAGTCACTTTGCTTTACTTGTCTTCAGTTCCAGGAATCAATTTACTGGCTCCCTTTATTCAGCAGTATAGAGGTAAACACCAAACTCCAGCCCCATTAGCTCTGTTGCTCATGGGAGTCATTGCTTTGATTTGGTCTTTCAGAACACCTTCATGTTATCCCAAGGCAGCCACCCTACTGGTGGAGAAACCTCCTGCCAGTCTTGGACTCTCAGCATTGTTAGGAGCAGCTGGCCATACTTAAGGTTCACTGTCTGCGAAAGAGCTAGAGTCTTCATCCAGAATACTGAAATTAAGCCAATTCAGAACTCCTCTGAACTCAAGAAGATGTGCCAGGACCTGCTGGGTGCCTCTCAGCTCAACCTCTCATTCAGAGTTAGCATCAAATATTCCCAGGAGTCCCTGCCTGGCACACAGTACAAATCACTTGATCAAATAAAAGCAGTGTTGGGCAATAATTTGGCTGTTAATTGAAACCCTTTCCTGTTTGTGGCCTCCCCAACACCTTGAGCCTGTTGAGAGGCAGCTGGAGCCTGCAACACACTGCTGCTCAGGAGCTTCCACTGAACTGGTGATGCAGTAGCAGTGACCTGGTGGGAATAACAGGCCAGCTCCAAGGGCAGCTTTCATTCTGTGTGTTTTAGGGGGCAAAAATGCCTGGGAAGGTGGGTTCTGGCGTTTCTTTCAACTCTGTGAAGAGTTAAAAAAGCCATTACAGCATTAGCCAGAAAGTTGAATATAAACCCACAATTTTCTGTAATTGGGCCTCATTAATAAATTCCTCAAATGTTCCCAAACGAAGGAGAGGTAAAACAAGAGCCACAGGGATCAGAGCAACAGGGAGCCGTGAGGATTCCCGACCGTGCTGTTAATTCCACTTAATCAGCTCAGAGAAGCTCTGTATTCAAAAGAAAATAACCATGACTCACAAAATACCCCTGCCAGCAGGGAATGGGATTCTCTCCATTTATAGTAATATTTTCCCTGATTTTTGTCCTTTCTTTCACTGCGCTTTTAAGCATGGAAAACGACCCTCCCTCAGGGCACCCTGAGTACCCTCCAAGTTCCTGGGCCTTGGTAAATGATGTGAGAGCTGTACTCCCAGGGAAAGTCACTCAGCGCTTCTGGTAGACCTGTTCTGCAAACCAAATGTGCTAGAGGGTTTTTCCATCAGACCAAGACTGAAGAGAAGTTTGAAGCAATCTCAGAGGCATAGAGAGGCACAGTCAAGGTTTATTGCTGTTTAAGAGGATACAGATAGTAGCAAAATCCAGAGACAGAGCAAGCCCCATACCCCACTCCCAATTGCTTGCCATGGAAGGTAGACAAGTCAAACAAAGACAAGACAAATTAGAGGGATAATAATACAGGCCGAGAGAAAAGTAGGGATTATGGAGGATGAGAAAGGAGGAGAACATGTCAGTGCCGGGAGAAGGAAAAGGAAAAAGAAGAAAAGATTTGGTGGGAGAAGGTTTGCACAGGACTTGGCTGTGTGAAAACCTGAGAGTGTAAGAGTCTGCAAACAGCTGAAAAGAAAGGGAGGTTGTGAACCACCAGAGCTGCTGCTTAGGCTTCTCATAACCTCTGTATCTGCACTCTCTTTCCCCTTCCTTCTCAGAATGGAAGATGGAGTGTGAAGGTACTGGGTGCTGCTGTATTGTATATGGCTTGAAGGGGTGTCTGAATATGCCTATGTATAGTCTGATACCTGGGCATGTTTAACTAACTGAGGATCACATGCAGAGGCACCTGCATATCTACAAGGGAAGCTCCTCAGTCTTCTTAGAGCTTCTGTGTGTGATTCATGTAGTAAACAAATCATGAGGGGTCCTTAGGACAGCTTTCAAGGGAGAAAATCATGCCTCAGAACACACACTATCTCTTCTGAAGCCAGCATGACTAAGGGAAATATGTGCTGCCACATGGGCAACAGGTATTCCCTTTAGACACACCACTCGAGGTTCTCCAGCATAAAAATCTCCCTTAAAACATGCAGTTTTGATGTCCTGACGAGCAGCAGGAGGGGAAATGTTACAGATGAAAACAGTTCCGGACACTGCTCCCTATTTGTTTCTCTGTCCCACTTGCAGACTTGCTCTCTTACTTGATATTTGGGAATCCTCTAGTCTCAGCATCTATTTACTTTATTTTATTTTTATGAGTGTCTTTAAATGTAATGGAAGAATAAACATTTCAGTTTTCACAGCCTTGTGGCTTTTCATGGGAGCTTAGCTGCATCCACTGTGTTTACAAAACAGAGCTGCGTCACTGGGTTTGTTAATTTGATGATTCTTGGACTATCCTTATTTTTGGCTGCCAGGCTCCTATTTAAATGCAGAGTTTGTTATGTTTTCATAGGTCCCAAGAGGAATTCCTTGATCAAAGTTTCAGAGTCACACAAGTCTAGTCATTTTTATAGCTCAAAGAATTACCGAGTTGTCAGCAGTTGTAGGCCACTGCTGGGAACTCTGTCACAGCAAGAAGCCAATGCTCCTTGTCCCCTCCTGAACCTACAACAGCCTCCTAGGGACTGCCCTCTGGAAGGGACATGCCATCAGGCTGAAGCCCTTACCTTTGCACAAGTGTGTCTGTGCTGGGATCTGGAGAAAAGCCATGACTGCGCACGGGGTGGAAATACCTCCTTAGGATTAGAGCTGCACTAGTCACATCAAATGAAAGGGGAAAAAGGAGGCCACAAACAGTGAAACCACAGAAAATATGCTATTTACCTTGGGAAAGGCTGGTTAAAGGATTCCTGCTCTCCAACAAGCTCCGACAGGTCCGTGAGCTACTCTGCCATGCGAGATTCGGTGTTTCCTCACACTCCTGGCCAGGCAGTCCAGAGCTGGGGGCCGTTTGCCATCTGGGCCTCTTCCTCAAGCCACACAGGAGGCAATGTAAGCAAGGGACAGGAGGGGAAGGCAGGAGGAAACGTGATTTCCTTCATTCTAAACAAGGCTGACATCCCTGCCTTGAGCTAAGCACGCAGCCTGCCAGCCCTCCTGCATATCTTCACTGGGAGCATACAGCCCTGTGCACACGCACAGCCATCATCAGTGTGCAGGAGACAGTGCTGCCTTTGAGTAGCCCTGAGAGCACTGCGAGCTGCCCGGCTCTTCCGTCCTCTCACACGAATGCATTATTGACAGCGATCACAGAGCCAAGGAGCTTGCAGTCTGCCTCCTGCATGGAGGCACCAGCTGCGGCTTCCCTGGGATGCTACTGCTGGCACAGGCTGTCTTGTCTGTGTAGCAGGAGGGAGCGGGGCAGAGAGGAGGGACTTCTGGATGAGGTTCACCACTGCATTGCACTTCACTTGGGATTGTGAACCACAGCCCCAGGCTTCCTAGGGGCTTCAGCACCCAGCCTCAGCTCCCCTGTTGGCCAGCCGAGGGTGGGTAAAGCTGTCATTCCATACGGCAGAGAGTCTATCCGTGTGCCTTGTTTGCCATGGCTAGGAAGAAAGGAGGGCTCACAGTGGCCTTATGTGGGGGGCTGCCATCCCATCCAGGTTCTGTGCAGCTGTAACCCTGGGAGGCACAATAGGATGGAGCAGAGGAAATACAAATAGCAGCTGTGGAGGCCTTACTTCAGTGGACCTACACCTGAGCCTTAAAGTGGTGGAAATAACCTGGCTTTTCTAGAGACTGGGGAAAGAGATTGTGGACTTTGCTGCAGCCCAGGAGGCCACTGAAAACTGCTGCACCGGAAGCAGGGCTTGACTCTGTCTGCACAAAGTAGAGATGTGTTTTAATCCATCGCACAGAGCAGGTCTGAGTTTTCCCATTAAGACCATCTTCCTTTGGTTTAAAATGTGGTATTCTGATAAAGCAAACCCAAGAGGCTGGAAACTGCGGTAGCTTTTGGCATGCTCAGCTGTGTGACAGTCATACCTCAAGTCTGTGACCAATGCAGTGTCCCATCACACCTTGTGCTCTTCCATCTTCAGTATAGCCCAGATCCAAGTGTTGTTAAGACTTTTGGTCTCAGAAATAACCAGCAGCAGAGGAACCACCAGGGCAGTCCCCAGTTTGTTCCAATATGAAGCAATCTGTCATAGAATCATAGAATAGTTAGGGTTGGAAAGGACCTTAAGATCCTCTAGTTCCATCCCCCCTGCCATATGCAGTAATACATTTTACGTGAATGCAACTCAAATGTTACTGTTTTTTCATACAAATGTTGTTGTCTTTTCCTTTTAAGGTCTGGAAATGAAAAAAAATTGAGATCATTCCAATTGCCTTCTCTTGTAAGTATGTATTCTCCAGTAATTACTCCACATAGACTGCTGGGTCCATTCTGATCCCTTGGCACTGGGGAGCAGTTATATGCTCTTTCTACCTAAACATGAATGTGTCATCTGCTTCCAGGCTGCTCTCCCAGCTGCTATCTCTATGTCCCCAAAATGCCAGCTGTGGCCTTTTGGGACCCTTAAAAATCAACATGACAGAAGTAGGTGGGAGACATATTCCCAGAATTTTCTGGAGCTGGGCAAGGACTGAGATCAGTGCCCTGGACTGGCTGCTGCAGGAGCAGCAACCCAGCATGCAGAGATTTAAAAAGAAATTACCCAATTAAGATGTAATGGCCCTCCAGCCTTTCCAGGCTGTGAATGAGAGCAGACATATTTACAATCACAGGGTATCATAAAACTCTATCCAGTTATATCAAATCAGCAGGGCTAATTTAGCCAGCAACATCCTGATTAGGTGCTGTGCCTGTGTGTGTGTGTTGGATGATTTATGGTAAGATCAGTTAGGACTGCCAAAAAAGATTTTTAAATGACCTTCTAGGGGGAAAAGGGTGAAAGAGAGGGATATTGAGGTTTCAGGAAGACAATCGACTGCCTTACTGTAAAGGATCATAGTGAATAGCAGTGACAAAAGATTACAGTTAATGTGTTTGTATGATGAATACTTACAGCAGTCTCATACAAACACACACACACACAATCATAAAGAAGGCAGAGTTCATTTTCTATTGAGGAGTTTTGTTATGGTAGGGTTCCACATGACCTCCTTACAGAGGGATTTAGCTTTTTTGAAAATGAATCTTCTTTATGCTTGTGAGCACTGAATGACCACATGAGCTCAGCAAAGAGGAGTCCTCTATTCATCTGGAGGTCAGTGATGATTGTAGGCAGGATGTCTAATTACCCTGACAAAAAAAATGTTTCTCCCCATCGTCCCTCTCCCCCTCATTCTCCCCAGCTAGTTCAGGAAAAAAGATAATTAGAATTTTTACCCAGAGCTGCATAAAGGCTGCATAAAGGCTGTCAGCCTTTTTGTGTCTGGAGAGCAGCAGTACAATTTAGTGTAAGTATAGTGTGTTCATGAATCCAAAACATAAAAAACTGCCTTCATAATACTGGTTGGAAGACAGGGAAGAAGCTTCTTTCAGCCAGGAGATAACCAGCAGCAACATCTCAAAGGTAGGGGAGGTTAGACTGGGATAATTTGTAGCTGTGCGTCTGCTTTTTCTGCTCCTCCAACCACTCACAGCATGTCTTTCCTTGATATGTGCCCTGCCTCCCAAACTCCTGGCCACCCTGAAATTTCTCAGCTGAGTGCCCAAGCCCACTAGGTGTGACAATGCGCTCCAGAAAGGGCTTTCCATGCTTGTTAGTTCCTCCTGCTGCTGTAATCCTGCAAAGGAAATACTTTCACAGGGCAGTAATGCGTGGCAGACTTCACCTTCCCTAAAATATGGATGAGGAATGGTTTCAGTGAGTGAAAACACAGAATAAAAAAGCTCTTATACCCACTCCCCCAAAGAGAGCAGATTATCCTCTAGGCCATCATCACAGAACAGTAAAGAATAAAGAGAAACAGACAGTACTTTACGCCATGTACAGCTTCTGAAGACAACAACATGTACCCCATCAGCTATTCAGAAGCTGGATATTGTGCTGTTGTTAGGTTTTAGGAATATATTACTACTATTGTCATTATTGTTGTTATTATTACAATAACTCCAGTTTTGCTAAGCAAATGGGAATCTCCATCTGCCTTTTATCTGGGATTTCCTAGGCATTCCAGGCTCTGCTGAATAATCTGATAATAAATGGGTGCACAACCAGGCAATAGATTCAGATCCCACAGTCACTGTGCATATGTGAACACTAACCCTGCTTCAGTAACTTGTTTAACTTCACCAGCTGGAGTCTGCTGCTCCTGGTGCATGGTTTTCAGTGAAGGAAGAGAAAAGAGCCTGTGAGGACAAACGTTTTGCAAAGAGTCTTTCTTTGAGCAGAGATTTTTATCCTTTCCAAACACAACTGAGCTATGCCAAAATGTGCTGTGCATGATCCAGTTCTCAAATACGAAAACTGCTAGTAACACGTGACAAAGGAGGTTAGGCAGTTCAGAAGGTAGAAAAAAATGAAAATTGACAAACTTTGGCTATCCAACTCTGGGTTTACAGGTGTTCTTAGGGTACAAAGATTTGCAAACTCCTAGGGTTATAGTGGGAAACCTCATGTCATTTAAGGAACCCTTAAAGGTAGTAACACAACACAACCATCCATACCACCTTTCCACAGGTGATTTCAGACCAGTCATGTTGCAGCTGCTGTTTGACCAGACAAGGCCATTGCAAACAGCAAGCAAGGCAGGGGCTAGAGAAACCATTCACTAACCATTCACCTTCTTCCCCTTCATCTTTTTCTGGATTGTAATCCTAAATGAAATATTACCTATAGAGAAGACATTCTGTGTAAAAAATTCCATTGCATACACAGGGTTAAACAGGGTTTTTTTAAGATATTTCTTATCTTACAGAAAAAGTCTGTAACACACATTTAGTAATTAAAATTTTAATTATGTTATTCCATATCTTGTGGTTTATTATAAAAAACTGCATTGCTAGTAGCCTTCTTTATACCTTTAATCCTCTGTAAGTTGGATGAATGACATATCATTCTCTTCAAGCAGTAAGTATGTGGTAGTATTGCATTTGTATCTTAGCAGTGCATGCAGTAATTGTTCATATAACCAGGAAAATTAGGTACCATCCTAAGGTTACTGTAATGCTGAGAAACATTCAAAACATTCCTGCATACCCGTAATACTTACATGATGACACTTCACTTGGTTCTGCAGCTGCCTAGAAATGCAGTGTCAGTGTGAGTGTGAAAATGGTGGTATTTGGTCTCAAGGCACACATATGCTAAGAGATGAGCTGAACACCACCCACATAACGGTGCTCTGTTTAGTTTTCTACCTGTAAATACATAAGTATTTCCACTACTTGTCAGCCACTTGCCCACACTTACATGCTCTTAACACAATATTTCTGCTCATCTTTTTCTGCCCTGCTCATTGAAAAGTTGGAAAGAGTGCAGCTGTATAAAGCAATGGCTAGCACATTTTTTATGAGTAAAATTTATGGTGTAATGTATCTACTTTCATCATGACTATTGTTAAACCTGGAGATCAAACAAAGTGACACTGAATATATTGCTTTATCAATTGGATTCGTTCAAGTGAAAAATGCTGATCATGCCATGTCTATCCCCTGGGTGCAGAAACACTACTTCACTACTTGAGCAGTCGATACATAAAAGTCAAATTCATTATAATTTGTAGCTTTTTTTTCTTGAAGAAGAACATAGCTCTGAGTACATCAATATCAACTCTTAAATCCACATCGGATGGAGAGGGTACAGCACAGTAATTCAATCTCTTTACACTTAATATGGTCAGGAAGGGAGAATGAAAACAGCCTCTTGTAAAACGACGGAAAAAAACAGGATGCAATCATTCTGATGGAGCTGTGCAAAGGAGTCATTTTACACCATTCGTTACCAGGGCAACAAAATATAGTAAGCCCCATGCATCTAACAGGTGACATTTTAGCTAAGAAATTGCTTCTTTGGTATTTTTTCTGTCTATGAAAAACAATGTTACTAGCGTTTTCACTTGTCATGTACTATAGGGCAACATATTCCTGCTGACAGGCCCATAATGGAAAAATAGAGCAGTTAAATAGTATTACAGTCTAACTTTTAGGATAACGCTAATCTGCTCTTTAAAGAGACTTCAGACATTTTCAAACACCCTGGAGACTTGAATGACTGGAAATTTCTGCATGAGTGTATATGGACAAGCAGACAGATGTGTTTAGTAGAAACAAAAAAATCTTCGTTACCGATCTTTTCTGATTTAGTTAAAACCTGGAAGATTTTATTGGGGGGGG
>JBAFWW010036705.1:30887-61270 GCA_036873685.1 Agapornis canus
CCATGGCAGCACCCAGTATGGAGTGAGGCTGGCTCTGACTGCTGAGCATCTCCAGGTGCAAACCTGTACATAGGGCTTTTTGGTGTCTCCTTTCGTGATGCTTACTCTGAGGTCCTGGTTTCACAAAGTGAGCCACCCTACTGAAGGAGCTTCAACTTCCCCAGATGTTCAGAAGGAATCTCCAAAAGCCATCCCCTGAAAGCGTCACTTGGACACCTGATGTCTCTCATTGTAGCTTCAGATTTGTATCTGGCCATAACAAGGCAGAATTGATGGTGTTGTCAGAGAATAAGAAGAGGACCTATGGATAAATCAGACAAGCGCAAGACTGCTGCACTGCTGCATTTGACAGCCTCTTCCTGTTCTCTAAACTCTTCATAGTCTGAAGTGTCACAGGCATATAGTGGAGACAGTTGAAAAGTACAATTCCCAGCACGGCCTTGAGTGAGCTGCCTTGTTTTGTTTTCTTAGCTGAGGCCTTTGGAGACAGTGGGAAAAGGAAAACAACAACAAAACTCTCAGTTGTTCACTCTTTTTTACTGGAAATGAAAGAAGAACAAGCAATATAGAGAAGGAAGAAGATAGCAGGAGTAATTTACAGGTTGCAAAAGAGACAAATGTTGCTCACAAAGTGATGCAGAACAGGTTTTTTGAGAATGCTAAGAAGAATTTAGATAAAACTCACTTGAATGAAAAACTGGAGATTTCTTAGGTTTTCCCTCCTGCTCCTGTGTCTCATTCAGGAAGAGGCAAATTCAGAAAATGAGTGCAAGCTGGATATAAACAGGTTAAGCTTGGAGAACAAAGCAGTAAAGCCAAAAATATGGTAACAGATCCTGCTTTTGTTTATCCTGGGGTAAATCTTGAATTGTCCCACTGGGACAACTCTGGGTTTGCCTCAACACAACTGAAAGCAGATTGTGGCCCTTGCACAATACATCCAGATGTTGGTTTTTTCTATGATGACAATGTGAGAGATTCAATGAGATCTCTCAGACTGATGAAATTCACAGCCTCCACCCTCTCCCCATGTAGCTCTCATTAATTCAGCTGAGTTACACCAGAGACAACTAGGCTTTTGGCTCATGAAACGTATTTTCTTCAGTGTTTTACACTGCAAACCTACTATACAGGTTTGTTGGTGCCTGTGGTTTAGAGAACCAAAGATATGACAGTCCTTTTACAAAGAGGGCTGATCTAAGGGAAACCTTTCTGATGCCTAGGACATCAACATTTTTCTTTCCTTCTTACCTTATCTGCAGTCTACAGACATTAACAACAACCTGCAGAAGGAGATATTCCCCTTGTCCCTCTTGAGCACCATGGAAGCAGCAGATAAGCAGCAGGCAGAGGGGTGATTATTCATTATTTCCTGCTGAACTGCTTGGTGCAGGTATATATCTTTACTTTAGCTGTCTCTCACATTGTTTCTGGCTGCATGATCTCATTTTGCATAGGTTCCCAGAACTTTGTAAAGAAGCTTAGAGATATAGAAGGGATCCATCATTTTACACTCCCATGCCAAATTTTGGCACTGTATAAGCAGGTGCTCAGACATGTTGGAGAGCCAGAAAATCAAGGTAATTACAAAAGAAGATGGATGGTGGATTTGACTCACTGAGCTTACATGGATATACCTCATGCTTATCACAGGAGCCAAATACTGCCCCAATGAAACAGTGCACAGATATGGGGAGAGCACAGAGTGGGGAGAGCTGGGCTAGGTAAATATGTAGCATCCTGCTATTTTTCTTCCTCAGAAAACTCTCCACATTGTGAGGCTGAGAGTATCGTGGGTAGGGAGCAAAATTGCCCTGTCCTGCCTGGCAGCACAGGCAGCTGCCTTCTCTGCCTTGCAGGTAAATGCCAGGGCCTGCCAGGCTCTGCCTGCTGCCAGCTGGACCATTCAAACCTAGAATGTGTTCCCTGTGGTAGGGCTGCAGGCAGACTGCATGGCTGCTGTGACTTGATGACACTCACAATCGACCCTTACCTCCTCCAACGGTATCTCATTGACTGTCCCCAGCAGGTATGTCAGATCTGACACGCGAGTCACAGTTTGGTCTGGGAATCAGCAGATACTCCACTACCATCTTCAAAAGAAGACGAGCTAAGGGTGGCTTGTCCCCATGAGCCCAGCTGCAGGCAGAGAGGTGTTACTTGGTTATCATGGCCAGGGAATCACCTTCCCTCTCTCTCTAACTTCACTCAATTTACACAACTGCTGGCATCATGCTGCCACAGTCTTTGCTCTCCCATCTCTTTTTGCCATGCAAACTTCTCCATACTTTGTCATATACTATTGAAGCTGTATGTCCTGATCCTGTCATATCTGGGGTCTCCTATGGCCCTCAAAGTGCTTATTTCATTCAACAGGCCTAGGACCAGTTTTAATACTCCCAGACAAAACACATGGATGTTTGGTCATAAGGCTCATCCTGCTTCCATGAAGTCCACAAGAGACTCCCATTATTTCACTGGGCACCTGTGCAGGCTCCCTCCAGTTCTCCCACTGAAAGATACCTTCTACAAAAGTTTTGCTTCAGCAAGCCAGAACATTTTATAAGCCAATAACTGACAAAAAAATAACACACGGTTGTGCAACAGTGAAATAACTTAGCTTTTTCTGCTTCTGAAACAAGAAGTTCTCTGGTGGCTCCTTTCCTGGAGCACCACAGCATCCCTTCTTGTTGTTGAGAGTGTTCCTTCTGTTTGCCAGGGTGGACCTAGGCTGCCAGGAAGAGTGGGGCAGGCATCAGGGTTCCCGGCAAGACTTTCCCCTCCCGCACCAGACCCCACCAGATGACAGGATCATAACAGGGCTGGTAGGATCATGGAGTTGTGGGGAACGTGGAGAGAGGCTTGTGGTCTTGGACTAGTGTCACAAATTGTCTCTCACGTGTGACCCTCGCTCATGGAGAACCTCCTTACAGATGATGTGCTTGGGCCCAGTAAGCTTGACATCAAACTGGGTGTCTGGGGTTTCTGTCTTAACACCCCACCCTACTCTGCCAGAACAGTGACCTTACAGCAGACCAATATGGCCCAGCAAACCCTATGTTATCTGCGACTGCCATTCTGTGACTCACTTTTTTGGGTTAAACTCATTTATATCAGCATCTATTGGCGTGTGCTTCAGCTCCTGTCTGGTTTTACTCTGCAGAACCACAGATCCACAGGACAAGCACCCTTTCTGGTTGTGTGCTTTCATGGTCCCTACCACGGTGGGGCTGTCTACAGAGGTTTGCCTAGCACACTTAAGCAGACTAACCAATAGAGCATGCAGGCAGCTGAAATAAATCCTCTGTGCTATTGCTACCCTCCTTTTTAGCTGCCTAATCAGGGCATAGCAGCAGCAAAGTCAGAATTGTTTAATAACTTCTGCCCAGCATGAAAGACACAGAGAAATACCCAGATACCCAGGGAGAAAGAAGCTGCCCTTGGGCACTGGCTTTAGATACACAACAATGAGACACAGGAGGGGGCACAACACATGACATTGCCTCTAGCCAAAATCTATTTCTCAGGGAAGTGTTCAGCAAAACAACAGCCATCACCACCACAGAGCTCTCTGGGTTGTCACAGGAGATGATTACACTGGCTAGCCTTGAAGTTAAAATCGGAAAAAGAAATATTTGGATCGATTCTTGCTAGCAATTGAAAAGGGAGTCTCAGACTGCCCTATATGGTAAAAGTGCAGCTCACATTCAGTGGGAAAATGTGGATTTTATTTTCTTCAGTTACAGTGGTTAATCCTCTCAGCTCATTTTAATAATGCTTTTTATAAGCCCACTTTGATCCAGATGCGCTATATTATATTGTGTTCTTTTGGGGGATACTGGGCACTTAGTTCGCGTTTACCACACATTAATGATGCTCACATTAAAAGAAGGGATCCGAAAGCTATGGTCAAATAATTACTTCTAACTTTTTCCAGCACCTTTTTCAAAACTCCTAAATTTGCTTTATCTCTACAGGATAAGGCTTGTCTGCATACCAGGTCTGAAAACAAGATAAAAGATCCTGGCTTGACCTGAGGTTGACCTTTCTGTACACAAGCCCCACTACTGTAGAGGAACTGAAAGCAGCAGTGCTTAGCAAAACCAAACAAGCCCCAAGAAGCAGACGGAGGGTCTGGAGCAGCCGCCCCACAGAGAGGTGCAGCTTAGATTGCCAGCCGTGCCTCTGAGCATCCCAGTGCCTGACAGCCAGATCTCAGCGAAGACGTCAGGGAGCATTTGTCAGCTGTGAGCCCCAACAGCCATGTTCCTGCCCGACTTTGGAAAGCTCATGTCTAAAAGCAGAACCAAACAACTGTGGTGTTTGTTCACATCTACTCTTCAGAAGAACAGGGGGTTTGGTTAGGGTTTTTTTGAGTCAAACTTGCTGTAAGCCTCCTTGGTTTCGTCATCCTGAGAAAGGCATGTTCAAAGCAGGCTGCAACTGCTCACAGATTGCTGAAGAATCCGGACTTGCAGTTACTTGCAGGAATTTAGATTATTACTCATCCTTCAAATCTGAGACATTTTATACCCATGCAACTCCTAATTACAGAAGCTTTATCCACTTTGTGATTCCCTGCTTTTTAATGGGTCCTGTTATGTGATACGAAGATTTTTCACACAGACATGGAAACACACTCGTGGCTTCCTGGCCTGTCTCCCACATTTGAACTACTGGTGCTTTGACTTTACTGCAGGAAGCTGCTGACCACGCTCCTGCTCTGCAGGCCTTTGCTGTGCTCTGCACATCTCTGCTGCTTAGCAAAACAAATCAGGAAGAGATATTTCCCTTAAGAGAAAATTGCCTGCAACTGAAAGAAAAAAAAAGCAACCAAGCCCACCACTTTTTAAAGACTTGGTTTGTCAAAATATAGTTATGGTTTTGCTGCAACAATCTGAAGAGTCAGTCTTTGTGTAAAACCTTCAAGATGACAAAGTCACAGTTGAGGGGCTACTCTGCAGTAAGGGCAGTTTCAGGGATGGCTGCAAGATGAGATTAATCTCCCTTCTTTGGTGCTGTGAGCCTGCTGTAAATCCGGATGATGCCTTCCAGGGGCATGGGTCTGGAAGCCTTTTGCAGCCCCCTACAGACCTTCTCCCCCCACTCCCACTCCCACTCCATTGGCTGGCCTGCTCAGAAGGGCTGAAACATCCCCTGCAGTTTAGCAAGAAGCTCAAGAGGGGATTTTGCTCCAGGCCACCCTGGGCCATGCTTTCCCAAGGCCACGCAAGCAGCCAGCTAGTCTCACTGATTTTAATGCAATTGCTCCCATGAGTGACATGATCAGGATTAGGCCAGAGAAGTCCCACTCCTACTGCTGGCTGTACAGATCCCTGTGTCAAAACCAGTTTTCCTTACACTATTCAGTGCTTCCTTTCACGCAGTTGGCCACTCTTGTCCTCCCAACATACCAAGAGATGAAGAGGCTGAGAGGAACAACCTGACCTTCTCAGGACTCACAAAAGCTGCAGCTCAGCTTGTGCTCTGCAGGAAAGGGGTGGTCTTACTGTATCAGAAATAGTGCAGCTGCCTGGGCCACTGAAACATTAACATGCTGCATCAATTTATGTGCTTCCTGAATGAACTATATTTTACTTTTATCAGCCATCTGTTTTTCAGACTTGACATTGGTGGTTTCAGCTCTGCTGCTAAAATGCACTTTGCACTCAAGAAAATATTTCCTGTTCTGATTTCTTCCCAGTGGCTTACAGAAACTGTGAGATCAGACAGTGATGGAAACTGCGGCCACGTCCTCCTGCAGCTGCTCAGCAGCAGAAACACAGATGTAGCCAGCTACTGTTCCTGGGAGGGGGCACGCACAGTGACACAACCTCCTGCCCAGTACCTCTGCTAAAGGGGAGCCCATACCAGAGCCTGGCCTACATGGAGTATGGAGTGAGACTGATAGAACCACCTTTCTCAGTCAGGGTTGCATCCCTGCATCCTGTCTCTGAGCAGAGGCATTCTCTCATGTACAACAGCAGGGCCAGCAGGAGCATGTCTGCCAAGACAGGTGTGCCTGGGATGTCCTCCAGTACCTTGGCCCTAGCATGTGCCCTCATTGTGCCCTTACCTAGCTGCCCCTTCATGAGACCACCCTGTCCCAGGGCATGGCACCCTGCCCCAGCCCTGTGCTCTCCCCTCTGCTTTGTGGCATTCCCTGTCCAAACCCAGCTTCTCCCAAGGCAGGGGAAGCAGCGCTTAGGAAGCAATGGGAAAGATATCTGGAAAAATGAAGACAGAAGACTATTGAAAGCACAGGGACACTTGCCTAAATAAATATATTAAGCTGATTTAAGCAGTGGCAGGCAGTTTCACACTTTAAATTAGACTGCACCTATACTGTCTGATTGGGATCAGGCTCTATGTAAACAGTGAGTGATTTCACACTTCTATCACATTTAGTTCTTGCTATTATTTAGATCTAGTGTGAAATTTCAAAATTGAGTACAGAAACAACAGTGTTGCTCAAAAGGCACCAATAACAAACCACAGAAGAGGAAGTCTTAAGAAGTAAGTGCACTTGGCCAACATGGCTACAGTGGGTGTGCTGTTAATCAAATACTATCAGAAATGTGCATTAAATGGGACCAGGGCATGTATAGTAGTACACTGTGACAATACCAGTGGGAGCAAAGTTAGTCAGACCAACACTTCAGGTGCTTTATTAAGTCTGGGTGAATAATGTGGAAATAGCCATCAATAATTTAACCAGTGATTTACTGACACACTGAGGAATTTAAATTATTAAACAAGTGCTCTTTGACTAATTTATAGAGCTGGATCTATAACATGAAAAAAATATTACTCAGTTTTATTATTTGATCACAGTTAAACAACACACAAACATGTCATTTGCTGCTTACATGTATTTATGCCCAGTGCTGAAGCTTTTCTGGTGTGGGCATGTTCATGGCTGTCAAACACATATGGCTGCCGTGCACATCCCAGTACATGCATGGCACACATTGTCCTACTGCCATAAACACACTGGAAGTTGTGAAATCAGTTTAAATACGTTTCTCTTTCTCTCTATGATCCATTTCTATGCAAATCTTGCTATTAGCTGGTTGACACCAGTAAGAGGTGTGAACAAAGCTGTGTGGCCATTCCAGAGTCTGTTCATCCTGAACAAGGCATTTTGGTTTAGCTGCCACTGTCTGCTCGATGCTTCTGGGAAGGCAGGGTCTCAGGTGCAGGCAGGTACTACCAGGCTGCTCAACAGTGCTCTGGATTACCATCTTCTCTTACAGACATTTTTCCTGAAGCGTTGGGCATCTAATTGCAGCTAGAAGATTGAAGCTCTTCTTTGAAGTCTCTTTGTCTTTTTTTTATCTCTTTTCAATTAGGCTGGACTATAGTGTTTAGTCTTTTTCTTAAGTTTGCCAAGCACAGGCTGCTTGCAATTGATACAGAAAGGAGGGAAGAAGAAGATAGAAAGAAAGAAAGATTGCATGTTAAGGTCACTGGAGCACAAACTAAGTATCCAGCATGATGAAGCATTCATCTCTTCATATGATTTTCAGATGTTTTTCCAACACAAACACTGATAGTCACAACAAACTAACAATAATTAGTCAAGGTAGCCAAGCTATTTTCTCCTTACTTAATTGTAAAGTGCAACATGGCTGTTTATACAGCACTCTGTGAGAAACACAGATGGCAAGTACACATTGAAAAGGCAGCTCTTTCATGGCGTTCACCTGGCTTGCTCTTGAACAGACAGCATTCTTTACAAAACAGCAAACAGAGCAACACAGAAATCTACAAACTGTATCAGACTCTTGCAAAAGAACTGATGCTTTATCATAATGTACATCTACAATTATAAAGGTTATGAGAAAGCTGCAAAATAAACCGCAACCCTGGAGGATCTGGTTCTGCACCTTAACTGAGGAGAGCTGACAAAAGCCTCTTTATGTGAAGCTCAGAAAGCAGCGAAATTTGAAAAACAGTCATATGTTCTTTGTGTATGTGAGCAATTGCCCAGAAAGTCTTCAAGTTTTAAGGTTATATTTTGTACTGAAAAAAAATAGTAACCTTCACAGTGAGTGACAGCTCCATGAAAAAATAATATTGCGAGAAAACATACTGCATATTGCAACATGAGGTGGTTCAATTAATTAGACAATATTAGTTTCTGTTGACATCAAGTATTCTTACTTTACCAAATCAAATCAGTTTCACAATCAGAACAACATGTTTTTCACTAGAGGAAGAAACAGGTAATTAGTTTTGACACCGTGGCCTCAGTTCTCAGATTGTATTAACCTGCATTCAGTGAAACATTTGTGGAATGGATTTTACCTTGGACCCCCACCAGCCAGGGCTTCCTCTGCCTTCAGAGGATTATGTTTTCTTCATGTTGCTAGAAAAAAACCAAGCTGTGTCAGAGCTGCAAATTGGGTACTCCATCTTCATCAGCATAATTTGTTGGATAAATAATGTGGTCTGGCAGCTAGAAAAAGGCCTGGGAGACATGACTCCTGGGTTATGTGCCCATTTTTGCTACCAGTATACTTTACAAACACTCAGCAATCTCATAACCTTCCTGTGTCCAGTCTTCTGCTTTACCAATGAGGCTAGTAGTAACTTTGTAAGGACTTTGGAGAGCAGTGGGTAGGTGTTATCTCCAGCCTATAGATTATCATTGTTAATTACCAAAGAAAACAATAAAAAAATGGTTGCAATACATTAAGGAAAGAAACTTTTTCAACTAAAAGTTTAATAGATTTAGTGTTCTGGATCACATGGCAGAGGAGATTGTGTACCATAACAGTTCAGCTGACATAAAATCATAGAAAAGTAGAGCTGCAAATTACTCCAGTATCATTTCCACATTATAAAGATGTATCAGGAATAACCACAGCATCCCAGACAGTACTCATACAGAGACAGAATAAAGGTTTAGGAAAGACAGGGTTGCCACAATGATCCTAAGAAATCTATTTAGACAATAACTGCCTGTTCAGTTAGAAAAGTTTTCCTCCTATCTAACTGTGCTGACCATTAGCTAACTTAATTACATCTTATCCCACTCTTAATGAATTTGGCAAGCAATTTATTCTTGTATTTTGTTCCAGGTATGCATAATGTGCCCCCTTTCAGTCCTCTCTTGGAGTCAGAGTAAATCCGGCTGCTCACAAGCTGCATTTTCTGTCATTGTTATCTCTGAGCTTCTTTGGACTTCCTCTTAATTGTTTACAACTTCAAGTGCTGAGTCAATGAATCGAAATTCACTCCTGTTGAGAAGCCTCACCCAAGCAAATAGAGTAGAGTTACCACCCATGACTTTCACATGATGGTCCTGCTAGTATTTAACATTTGCCATTTTTGCAACAGCCTTGCAATGCTGGTTCCACTACAACCTTGATGTCCCATAGCAAGACCAACACCTGACCATTTTGCATTTTATACTGACTTCTTCTCATGAATACAGTATATTACATCTGCCTTCTTTAAATGTACTTATTTACTTATTTTTAGTCCTTTTTCCAGCCCTGAAAGGCCTTCTTTTTATTATCCTGTCCTCCAAAAACCAGGCAATCTTTTTCAACCAATTTTGTAAGTGCTTTCTTTATTCGCTCATCAAAATCACAACTAAAAAATACTGTATATAGACAGTACTCAAATACAGACCACTGTAGGCATCGACAAACATCAAGTTATTGATGGCAACTTTCTGAATACAACATTTTAGCTGATTGTAACTCAAACATAATACATACCATATGTCCTTAGTTTGCTCATCAAAAGAGTGAGCAAATACCGGCATGAGACAGAAATCACAGAATATCAGTTCTTTAAATGAAAGCCTATTACTATGTTGAAAACATGGACTGATTTTGTTGTATTTTCATCATATTTCAACCTTAAAGAAAGGCAGAACTAAACAGAGTTGGAGAAATCCAGTCCTGTTTGTATACTTAATCACGAGGGTCTTGTACTGTAGCAGCCAGGACTTTCACAGCCACCGAATTTTAAGTTAACTTTTTTGAACGTGGGTGTGTTTATTTACACGTAACATACCCCTGGATCTGGGATAGCCACAGTTAAGAGCTTTAACCTCTTTCAATCTCTCCTGGGCCATTTAGGTGATTGGGCTTCACCTCTACCTCTTTATAGCAAAATCTTGTCGCTCATCCCTCAGTCTCCTGGCAGGAGCTTTTCCCCTGCTGATGCATTTGCCGCATGGGCTGCTTGCCACAGCAGCCTTGCAAGACACCCGTTCAGGAGCTGTGACCACATTGATCCTCAAACATTCTTTTCCTAATAGCATCTTCAGTTTCTATAGAGGTTACTGCAGCAAAGAGCCCAAACTCCCAGACGGAGGAAAGCTCCTTTAGTTTTGTATCCTGGGAAGGCAGTGATCTGTTGGGTTCCACATTCACCCAGGCACTAGGTGCCAGGGCTGGGCAGGGAGCAAAATGCCTTCCATATCTGTGTCCCCTTTAGCAGGACTTGGGCTTATCTGTCCCCGCATGAGTGAAAATAGCAAGATAACCCTGCATCTCTGGAAGCAGCAGGTCACGTTGTTAAAAATGGGACCCCATATTAAAATTCCCAGTCCAGTCCCATTTCCAAAAGATGTGGGTGCCTTATTGGTCCCACTGGGCTCATTTTGTATTACAGACCCACTGTTATATATCATGGCAGTGATGGAGCTGGAGACAACTGCTGATGCTGGAGCACATACTCTATCAACTAACCTGGTCCACCCTCGCAAGTGCAGGACTTACACATCTGTGCAAACAGAGGAACTTTCTCTGGTGACAGAGGCATGTCCACAGAAAGTGACTTTGTCAGTACAGTCCTTTCCCCCTTGTAGTGTTAATGTGGATTGTGCCTTCATCCAACTGCCCTAAAATGCAGCTAAACCCATCCACTTGCCTGTCCCCTTTTGACATGAAATCTGCTAAACATCTAAATGGCAGAATCTGACTTCTGTTTTGCACTGATGTAACAGCTGGTGGAGGCACTGGAGAAACAGATTTTCCTCCAAAATGTACTATCTGACAACAATGCTGATGTTATAAGTTTTATGTGATAGGTTCAGACCAGCTTAATAACACCCAAAGTGCAATTGTCACATTTCCATCCTGAGCTGCTAGCTCTAGAAGAGTGGATATTCAGCTTCCCCCAGTCCTTCCCTGGTAACAAAGGAGAAAGACACACCTAGAAAAAACAACGGAGCAAGCTGGTTTTGGATACTGCATGAAGGCTAAATGCCTCCCTGCCTCTGCTGAAGACCTGAACATTGCAGCTGAGTCAATAATGTCTTTTCAAATCAGCTTATTCTTTTGCAGGCAGTTACCCAAGCAAGCACTTGGAGCAATCAGTCCCAGCCCACAGAACTTGGTTTCTGCAGGCTGCTCACCCTCAGCCTCAAGGTAAACTGCAGCTGGCTCTGTGTCTGCATAAAAAATGAGCACCCTGCAGCAGACCTGCTGGAGACTCCCCTTGGAAAAACAAGCTTGGGACATCGGAGTGGCTGCTTTCATGGCTGCCATGTGGAACTGCTGCAACCTGACCCATCCCACACCGCAGGGGTCTCCTACGCTCACCAGTGCATTAATACAAACTCTGCCCTCAAAGACCCTGTCTGCTCTGCAGGTGCTTTACCTCAGATGCTGCTGCAGATCAAAGATCCCACAAGGACCAGGGGAACAGCAAAACAGTGTTTTCAAGTGCTTTGCTAGCTGTGCGTGTAAAATCTGCCTCTAGTACAAGCCCATCCCATAAGCAAGCCGGCTGGCTGACCAGGGAAGTGCCAGTTGGTGGACCCAAACGTTTTGCCCCGTGTGAAACTCACCAGAAACTTCTCTCGAGCATGTTTTCTCCTCTAAATCACCTTGTACGTTTCCCCAGATTCAGGAAACTTCCACGTAGCAGTTGCAGTTGCAGAATGAATTTCAGTCACTATGTGACACCTACAAGAGCTGACAGCTCAATAGAGCCTCAACATGGTTTATGATGAGGTTAACAAGCTTTTGGGTTTGCTACTTGTGCTTCTTGCAAACCTGCCCTCCTTTTCAGATATTTTAGTTATAATAGCTGTTTAATCGAGATAAAAGAAAATAGATGTGCTTTGTCATCAATAACAGCTGGCGTATCACAGCCATTTTAAGCCTTTTTTGCCATTGGTGGAGAAGCTTGGCGCTTTGAAATTGCTGAGATGTCTCTAACAGAGAGCAGATGATCTTTCAGGCTCCTTCCAGCCTCTGGTTCTTTGATCCTGAGAATAAAGAAGTAACTTCCTAAAGGCAGTTGTGCTGCATGCATTTATAGATGTGGTTAATCCATGAGATTGTCCATTAATAATAAAGCAGAACATCACGATGGAGAGGATATTGTACTTATTACCAGCAACTCTTGAGAGATCTGCTGGGTGCAAGATTCTGCTTTTCTTAATAAATAATATATAGCCCTGTTATTTCTGTAGTATTATGTCACTAAAGAAAATCTCATTTAACCAGCTCTGTTCCTCATCTTTCTCCTGCTGTACAACTGTTGTGGTTTGTTTAGAGAGGATTACTTATCTGCCCTTGTCTCCTCCATGAAATGAGGACAATCTCTTTTCTCTGGACTGTTAGAACTCTACGTTTTCCAAGGGGACAACATTTGTGCTGCACCTGATATATTATCCAATATCCAAATGAAAGGCGGAACTTAGGCAACACATCTCCACGGATCATTCATCATGCTCCTGAATGCTTGTCCGTGTCCATACTGAAATGCAGAGTTTCAGTTGCTTTGCATTAACACATTGCACTGTTTCCTCTCTCCCATAAGAGAATTAGCAATGCTTAAGGAGGCCAACTGGAGTCAGGACGCTTTTTAGCTGCTCATACTTGAAAAGGTGGTAGCATACAAAGATGATGTAAAGTAAAGATACAAGCTTTCAGAGTGCTAAATTCTCTTCTGCTTCAACCCTGCTGTACACTTCAGTTTCATTCAGATTTGGAGATCAGGGAATGCAAGACCTTTATGTTGCCATACAAAAAAAGGTGGCAACTCTTACCTTATGATACTTCATCTGACATGAGTAGGATAGACACATGTCTGCAGTGGGAGCTTGATAATTTGTTTCACTGAAAAAGGAGTATTTCTTTAAACCACTGATATGCTCTGACATGGTGTCAAATTATATCAGGTCACTTTCCATAAACCAATTTTGCATATGTGAGAGATGCTGTTCGTGACAGGCTCACAACTGAACTAGATAAATATTTAAATTATTTAAATATTTAGTTTATGGATTGTCCAAAATACTAATTTCAGTTCTCTCAGCTTCCCCTACATAATACAGTGTGTTTCCTTCTCTCTCCCATGACTAATTGTCTGCTGCCTAAATATATAGAGAAGGTCTGCATGCTTACCCACAAGGACATTTATCAACAAAGAAAAGTCTCCTGTTCAGTTTTCACCAGCGTTGTTCAACATGAAAATAGAGTACACTTTAAAATCATACCCATGCTGTTATTCGAAAACCTAAACATAAAACCAAAAAGTATTATCTTTCATCTAGAAATTAACCTCAATTCTCTATCAGGCAGTGGAAAAAACTTCCATTAGCAAAAAAGGGGCAAAATCAACATTTTGGGGAGAAATGTGGGCTCTCCTCCATCTCTGATTTCTGCCTGTATGACCCTCTCTTCTTCTGACTTTGCTTAAGATAACAAGGGATGCCCCTGAGTTTCAGTTTAACTATCCCTCATAACAGAGATGTGTGAATTGGTTTCAAATTCCCCCCAGAATGGTGGTGGTGGGAAAATATCTAAACAAAATCCTCTGTGTCATATAACAGTGTATTTAAAACAACCACACATCATGAAGCTAGAAGTACATGTTGACAAGACCCAAACCAATCAGACATCTCACAATGGGCTCCAGGGATCATGACTGGATAGGTCAAGAACCAACTGTGGTAAAAGAGTGTGTGTGTAAAACAGCAAGTCACACTGACGTTTCACAGGATTTCTGAGATTGGCTTAGCTCTGCCTTTGTGAAAAGCAAAGAGCACAACCTGTTCACAGCCAGCAACTTGATGCAGTGGTGTTAACTGTGACAGCAGGAATTGCTTTATGAAGCTGCAGGTGGGGATCCCAATGAGCTCTGTCCTGCAAGCATGGCCACACTATGCAGAGAGCAGATGGGCCAGGCCCAGAAGCTCACTGCTGCTGCCAAACTGGCCATGAACATTTTGGGAAAGCCCTCTTACTGACCTTTCCTGCAGCATGCAGACCTGTTCTTTTGATTCCCTCACACCTTGAGACAGAACAGACACCCATTTAATGACACCATGGAAGTCACGCTGCCAACATGCCAGGCCAGCACTGTGCGGGAAACACACAACAAGCAGGATTTCATGCTACATCTACTGTGAACACATCTAAACGTGAACTGATCAATCCATTAGACGAAGACACCCAAAACCAGACCCCAGGCTGAGGAGCTCTAGCTCTGCACACACCAGTTTCAGGTGCCTATCTGCAAGAAAACAATTATTCCAAAAACCTGTCTAACCTGCTGAGGCACTTGAAATACCAAAAGCACTTACAGTTCCTGGCAAAAACATCCTCAGGCAACAGTAGCTGTGCTATCTTGCATGCCCAATAGCACCACTCTTTTGGCTGGTGTGACTATCAAGGTACCTATCTTCTTGCCTGTGGCCCTTAAGGTTTCAGAAATTAATCGTCCCTATGCCTAAATCCCCTGAAGAGCATGAATTTTTATGCATACCAGAACACACCTAACACAAACTGAGAGGCTACATGTATTCTAATGACGAATATGGCTTCTCTAGCCCTCAAGGCATCTAGCCTTACCTGGCTTCACCCTGCTTGCCTCCAGAGACAAGTGGCCACATTCAAGCTGTTCCCTGGGAAGGAGGCTGGCAAAGGCTAACCCTGAGCTGCTCCTGCCCCTCACCTGCTGCACCCTGGGCTCTCAATGGCCATAACACTGCCAGGGCTCTGATACTGTCTGAGCATCATGCACAGTTCCAAGCTGCTGCTCAGGTCTGTGTCTGGCCCCCCATCCTGAATGACTCATACATTAGGGTGTTCCTGGCTTCACCTTAGACTGCGGGTGAGGGCATTTGGCAGGGTACACCCTACAGGGGTAAGGAGAAATGTGACTTAATTTCAGATCCTGTTTTCCTGATTTCAGATATAAGCAGAATAAAACCCAAGTGGTTAGATTGCAGATCGAAACTGGAGATTCACATTTGGATTTTTGCAGTGCAGGAGGAAGTGCATGGAGAACTGCAAAAGGTAAACTGTCCCTGCAGTTTCCTGCCCAACTTCCCATTGCCTACTGTCAAGGCTACCACTGCTGCTTTGTGGTAATTTCATAGGTTAAATTTTGGTTTGTTTTTGTTGTTTCCATTCACAGACAGATTAGAGCTACAGGAGTATGATAAATGGGTCATGCTTACTCCACACAGGACACAGCAAGAGACCGTCTCAGAGCTATTGTGAGCTACCAGTGCCTGTATCCTCCAGAAGGCACCTCTGTTTCCCAAGCTCAGGAAAGAGAACATGAAACAGTAGCCTGTCTAGAAAGGATTTTGATTTCCTGATCTGCCATGGGGGCAGAGGGCCTGGTCTGGAAGTCCTTGACCTTCACAAGGGAAGGCCCAAGAGCACTGTGAACCCTGCAGAGATAGGCTGCTCCCTCAGCTGCTTGAATGACAAGCTGTGGAGGGTTTCATAATAACCTCTTTTCTGCTGTGTTTCACACTGTTCCACATAGTGGTTATGGCAAACTTCACAGAGCTCCTTCAACAACAGCCTGGATTAATGAATAACCTCAGTCTGGGCAGATATGGAAAGCCACCCTTGTGACCCCTGCTCTTAGCCATTTTAGCTGAGAAGCAGCAACAGTGGTATTTCAGCTGGGGAGATTTAGAAGAGAGTGCAAGGATAAAAAAACAAGAGCATGGGAACAAGAAGGAAGGAAAATAACTTCCTTATAATTAGGAATGATTGGTAATGAGAAGTAAACTTGGAGATGGCTTCCTCTGTGGGAACAGGCATGCAAAAGTGAGGGAAGATGCTAGTACCACACAGGCCTGCACATCTGTGAAGAAAAAGCATCTTTATGCAAATATTACTTTACTGGCTTGTCTGCAGCTGGAGCAGGCCACTCTTGCTTTCTGCCTGTGAAATCTGATGAAGTCTCACTCCTGACCTGCAGCAAGAGCAGAGAAGCAACCTAGCCCTTCCTAAAGGATGCACATGATTATCTGGCTGAAAGAGAGGGAAAAAGAAAAACCAAAATGTGCTCGCAGAAGGACAGAATAAGAAAGGGACACTGTCAGACAAATGGCAGACACAAGAGGATGTGTCTGTGCTTTAAGATCCTGTCTAGAAGACAAGGTCAAAAGCAGATGGAAAGATAAGATGTTTGAGAATGCTTGTTGTGGAAAAAGCCCCTACCAAAGGTGAAAAGCAGGAGAGGCAGAAGTGAAGAAAGGAGGTAGAAAGAGCAGAGGGAAAAAACATGAATGACACACTTGGGAAACTCACAGCACTCCAAAAGGCACTCAGCAGAGTGAGACTGAAAACAAGAGGGAACGGGGCTGAGGATGAAGGGAGAAATCAGTGACGGGTGAGTGCAGGGGAATGGCTGAGCATGGAGGTCATGGGGACAGAAGCAAGGCCAGCACCCTTATAGGCAGTGAAGAGGTAAATGTGCTTGTGCCTGCATGCCTGTGTGTTAGGCTCAAACTCCGGCAGCCACCTCTCTGCACCAGCATCATTTATTCCTTGTTCTGAGGCAAAGCAAGTTGAGCAAGGTTGGCATGGGCTGATCTCCATGCAAGGTCCACGAGGGAGCTGTCACTGGCAGCGACTCAATGGGGACGGCACTCAGGGGCTGCTGCTTCAACCTGGGCTTAGCAGTTGAGCAGGGAGAGACTGCCAAGTGTGAGGCCAAAGCTGAAAGGAGAGTAAGTTGCCAAACTAAGTGCCAAAGTTGTTAAGGAAAGAACAACTGTCAGCAGTTCTTAAACGAGTATCTTTCATAAACACACTTGGGCTGCATAGCTGGGAGCATGCGTGTGTGTTGCTGCCATTAGTTCATGTATTTGCCTTTCAGAGATTCAGGGACATGTGTGCTAGGTGGGCTTGAAACTGAAAGATGATGAGCACTCTCATCCCGTGGTTGGCAGCTCCAGTAGGTACTGTGTCCTCTGCAGCACCAGGTCGCTCCCAGGAACTGGCCTCACCAGGGCTGGAGCCACACACATTTTGAGAGGGATGAACGGCACTTCTCAAGAACTGTGTGCCTGTGTGGCCATTGATTCCAGTGTGGAGTCATGAGGTGTATTCACAAGTTACAATTTTGTTATCCAGACCCACAAAACTTTAAGTGAATTAGGCTGTGGAGTGCTCTGCCACTTCTAGAATAGCCTGCCTCCATTCCATTTTGCATACTGTGTGCCTTCCTCCCTGAGGACTTACGTACCCCTAGATGAATGTGTCTTTAGACATAGGTAGCAATATAGCCTCTGCTCTGAGGCGGGCCTTGGAGAGTATAGTCATCAGACATACAATTTGAGCTACTCTAAAAATTACTCCCCTTTCTCAGCTAGCTCTACACTTCATTGATGCGTCACGTTATATATTCAGATGGAATGTAGTTAAGAGGGCTAATGCGATTGATCTTTTTTCTTCCATCTTTTGGCACTTTTCATCATTACAATCAGATTACTCCTGTTTGCCAGTCACCAAATCCTCTATACCATGAGCTGCTGAGCTTCATTTCCACCTGCCTTGGGCACAGCCGTGCACTTTAATTTGCTCACATCACATCAGTGCTAGCATGGGTCAGCTGAGGTACTGGTGGCTTCACACAGCATTGCTCCCTTCTCTGGGGTATGTTTCAGGGAAGCAGGGCTGACCTGGCATGCCAGGAGCCTCACGGAGGTGGGAGATCTGAGAGTGTTGCCTAAGAGCTGTAGGTTCTTTCATTGAACTAAGGTTTTCCTGAGGTCTTTATTGTGCAACCCACAGTGATTAAGGATTCCATGTGTCTAAAAGGAAATGAATATTTTGAGGGCTACGTAAAGAAGAATTTGGGAACTTAGGAGGCTAGGAGGGAAGGAATACAGAAGCATGTAATTTGGTGAAAGATGAAATGCTTCACAAGTTGCTTCAAATGTTGCAGAATGAGAGGTTAGTTAACAGCAAATTTGCTAAAAGTTGTAGTAGCAGAAAGAAAAGATTTGCAAATTTTGGCTGGATTCACCTTCATTTAGAAGACAGAAGGCAATCACATGAAAAATTAACATGTTCTGAAGATTTTGAATTCTCACGATTCATTCTGAAAAGTCAAGCACTACCTTTTCATATCATGGAAGCTTTGGTTTGAGTTTGTGAGGTTTTGTTTGGGGTTTTTTGTGTGTGTTTTTAATTACTATTTTTATTATTTTGTAAAGGCCCTTTAAAATAGACCTAAGAACTAATGAAAAGCTCAAGGAATAGCTGTGTATCTTGAAACAAAGGAAACATTTTGGGTGAAAAGAAACCGAGCACTTTGTGGAAATTATTTTTACAGGAAAAACAAAAAATTCCATTTCAGTTTGACCTGCCTTACATCTGTTCTTCTCCATTTGTCAGTGTGGTCCTCAGTGCAGGAACTCTAATTAGTGGTATAGTGAGCTCCAACTCCTTCTCAGAATTACCCAGTATAAAAGGTGGATATCTTGTGTGAAACAGTATTATTACTGTGAAGCATCCTCAGTACTGAGGTATTTAGCATATCTTATTATCCTTGGCAACTCTTGGGATCATTGTTGTGCCAATAATCTTATTGAAAACATAGAGAAGGCAACTTGGCCAATTATTTGATAACCAAAACTAATTGCTAAGATCTGAGTCCAACAGTGGGGTATGGGAAAGATTTCCATAACACTAGTGCTTTGAAAAATATTTATCTCGTTGTTCATTTTTTAAACAAACTATACTTGAAATATAGCTTAGTTTTGTAAGATTTTGAGAACATGTGCAATTCTTAAAAACCTTTCAACAGGTCGTCTCTCATGTCTCACATTAAAAACACTGAAATCCTACTCTTCATTCTTTTACACCCTATATAGAAGGTATATTGGTAAAGTCCCAGCGGAGTATAGGAATGCAATGCTTGTAATTCAGACTGTGTAATTTCTGACTGTGCTGCAGAAGTAGTTTAGGCACAGTAAGAGCTCCCTTCCTAAAACAGTCTATAATTCATTGTCTAGAAAGTCCAAGGAGGAGCTTGAGCATTCACTTCAACTTCTTGAGCAATCTGGTCTAGTGGAAGGAAGTTAGAACAAGATGCACTTTAAGGTCCCTTCTAACCCAAACCATTCTATGATTCCATGATTCTTCATACTAAGTACCATTGTACTGCTCAGAGTTTAATGAGTTTTAATAGTAACACTTGAAGAAAGGGTGTTTCCTCCCTTCACAGAATCTGCCTTGTGAATCTGTACAGAAGTGTCCTGCTCTTCCTTCAGTGAGCTAAAGCTTTGGTTAAGATCAGTTTCAGTGGTGAGGCTCAGGATTCGGAGAGGTGGGGAAGGAAGACACATTTTCATACTGCTCAATGCACTGGAACATTTTGCTGAAATATCTTCTCCTATGATGTAGCTGTAGCTGCGCAGGAAAATCTAATTAAAATATGCTTTGTTTATAAACTCCTCTTGAAATAGAGGAGACTTGGGACCAACAAACTCATTTAATAAATGAAAACAGGAGGGAGTACTTGATCTTAGATAGGCACATACTGTTTTCTATTTTGGTTATAGGGTAGATAGTGTAATCATAGGGGCAATATAAATAACACAATAATGGGTACACTGAAACTGCATTTAATTAGTATCTAATTAATCAGAAATATTAGTCAGAGAGATCAGAGGCAGTATATTGGGAATAAAAAGAATCTTCAAAGAGAAGTGGGAGTTGAGGCATCTGAGAAGCCTGAAAGATTACAGAGAGTTAATCTAAAGGTAATAAACTGGAAATGCATATAAATAGCTGCCTGTTGACATTTCTTGTCGTACCTAAGAAGTGGGAGAGCAACCAATTTTGAATGTCAGAACTGGGAATTGTCTTTTTCTTTAGTGTTATTCTTTGAAACTCAAAGCTGGAAGATAGTATCATAGTCAAGAGCTAGCAGGAATTTTGTATTTTTGATGTATCTATGGAAAAACATCTGAAGAGAGGAAAATTGCTGAGCTTCATGGTACAAATCATCAGCTAAGAAAACACAGAGACTAGTTTGTGGATGTATTTTTCACTTGCAAAGTTTCTTGCTTTTTCCTTTACAGTACTTACTCCTAGCCTCAGAGGCAGGATGCTGGACATGAAACAACATCTGACTGACTCCATGTCTGTTCCTATTGCATTCCCCCTGGAAAAAGCCAGTGGATACAGAGCACTTTTGAGTGGGAAAAAGAGCCAAGATAACGTAGAAAATATTGGCCTGCTGTGCGTGTGAGATATAAATATTCCCTTGTCATGGCTTGGAGGTTTGGGAGGCTTCAGACTGACTGGAGACACCGTGCTGTCACATGCCAGCCTGTTGGAAAACAGCTAGGAAGTCACCACAGAACAAATTACTATTCACGAGGCAAAACCCTAAAACAAAGACTGTCCTTCAAGTCCTGGTGGCCCATTAGGATGCAGCATGGCTAAGGACACTGGGGCATCAGCTGCACAGCCAAAGGATCTCAGTGGTGTATCACCAAGAGCCCAATGGCTGTGTCTCATTTGCATGTTCAGGGTTGGATTTTAAGCAGAGTTCAGTGCACACAGTTACATTCCTTCCAGTAGACACAGCATTTCTTCAATCCTATAGACAAAAAGGGGGTGTGTGGTGATTTGATAGTCAAGGGGACAAGATGTGCCAAACCAGTGGTAGATATAGCACCCAGCCTCTGAAACCATAGCCAGCTTTATTTCTGACACAATGCGTGGCAGTTTCAAACTGGTGATTATATTCCTTGGGCTTGTTCAGACCTGTGAAATGAAATGCCTGCTCACAAATATATTAGTGTTTCCAGAGAATCTTGTACAAACAGCAGTTCTCACATAATAATTGTCATCAACCAGGCAGCTGTACAAATTCACCTAGCAAAGTCTGGGCTATACCACCATTACTTAATCAATTCTAACTCAGTTTTTGTCTCAGCTGCTTCTAGGGTTTTTCTAACCCTTTCCTTCCAAGGATAGGAACACTCTAACTGAGACATGATCCGAACTGTCCCTTCCACTCCTCCTGCAACTGGACAACAGGGATTGGCATGTTCAAACAGTTGCCTCTGCTGAGCCAAGAAACCCTATGACTTCTCGTTGCTGATTTGGAGCCATTTGGGCTTTTCTTTTGCCTGGAGAACCTGGGCCTTCCTAGCCATGGGCTAGCATGTCTGTGAAGCAACAGATATGAGATATCAGGCATGTTTCCAATGGCAGATCATGTGCAAGGCCTAATGAAGAAGTCAATGAGCATAGGAAGATTAGTAGCAGGAATCTGGCTTACAGAAATAGGAGAGTGAGTCTCTGCTTCAGAATTGTCAATTCCGTATGTTGAATGTCTGAATCAGAGATGTCTCTTCAGCAAACGACTGCAAGTGCAGGTTCAGTCTTATTGATGGAAGAGCACAGGGGATCCTGGGCAATGCCTCCTGTGAAAGGAGATGTGATGGATGTCGGAGAGGAAATTGTCATATGCCCATGGGAAGATTGTAGAGGCATAATGAAAAAGGTCACACAGGACCCTACGCATATTGTCTAGGTTACCTTGGAATCATCAGGTCAAAGATACTCCTAAGGTAAGGAGAAGAACTGCCAGACTAGCAATGGGAGGTAGAAAGAGGAGTTAGCATGCGTATTGCCGCAGAGGAGGATTTAGTGGTTCTCATTAATAAACAAGCACACTAGTAATGGCTTTCTTCTTAGATATCCTAGTGAGGAAGACTAGATCCTGAAGAGACTGATGCTCTTGCAGTGCAGTGGGTAGGTGTAAGGGGAAAAAAAACTGGCTGTCTAACATGCTCAGCTACTGGAGCACAGTACTGGAGTATGACATTGTCAAGTGCTTGCTTTGAGGTCTCATACAGTGTGCACTTATTTTTCTTATGCACTGTGGAAGAAACAAAGAGCATGCTGGAATCCCTTGTCCACCTGCACTCTTGGTCTTCCCTTAGCTCTGGTGAGACCAGGAGGACTCACGTTCAGTGTTGTTCCTCACTGAGGTAACTTTCCAAACAGTTTAGGGATCAGCAGCCTGTGGGCTAATTGCAGGCTCTGCCATGTCTTCTCCTTTTTCACCTGTACAAATCAACATGTCTGCAAAGAACAACTGTCATCCTAGAAGAAAGTTGCAAAGCTATTTCATTCTCAGCCCTGAGGCTACAGATGGAGTTCATGTAGATACACAACTAAGCTGGTATGATCAGAATTGCTCCTAATATTCATGATGCCAACAGAACAATTCTCCTCACATGCATATCAAAATGCTAGGAGTGTACTGGCTAAAACACAATGCTTTATGTAACTATGTTTCTATAAGAATCTTATTCAAGGATCATATTATCCTTTTTGTGCCTCCAAAGCTGAGACTTGTAATATAATTATTGGTTTATTGCTCCACTTGGGACACTTTCTGACCTGCAGCAACTGATGTTTTATTACATTCAAATTCCAAACATAAAGCAATATGGTATTTTGCTATTGTTGAATATGAATATTTTTTTAAAAAAGACAAACAAAACAAAACACCACATAATAGTTATTTCCTTGATTTTCATTGTTTTTTATTGTCATTGGTGGCTGGTGCTATCTCTGCTTGAAAACAGGACTACAGATTTTCTTGTCTGACTGTAATCTGTGAGCTAGCTATGCTTATTTTAAGCTTGCTTGACTTTCTTCATGGCAGAGTCACTTACCATTACTGCCTCATGCAGCTGCTTCTTTACTAAATGGGTTCACTTGCAAGATTTTACAGAGATTTTTTCCTACATAATTTAGGACTCTTGAAAAATGAAAAAGATACAGGCTAAAAAAAGAGCATGGAAAGCTCAGAGAGCAGTCCAATGCACGGAAAGCACTGGGGGAAGCTCCAAAAGGCTAAAGGAGTGCTATGGTTAATGCAAAAGCTTAGTAAGGGCCTGAGATGTGTAGGTGTGTATGTGTGTATATCTGGGTCAGCTGGAAGATCATGGCAGCAGCCTATGGAAGCAAGGCTACAGTTCAGAAAGCCCTAGAAAACCAAGAGATCGTCCTGAATGAGCACTTAGGGAGAGCAAAGCTTCCAAGGGAGGTTGGAGGACAGCCAGGAGACAAGAGCATCATCTTCAATGACCCGCATGGAAGCAGTACCTTAGGTCTTTCCCGGCATAGAGTCCTCTCTGATCCCCAGTTGCTGTCATCACTCCCCACTGAGATGCTTTCAGCCACCTTCAGTGCTTCAGCATCCCTTTGTGTGCATGGCTATTCAAACACTCCAAGAGATGCATCTGTAACACGTATGGACAGAGGCAGTCTGCCTGGTGATGACAGATGACAGTTTGTCACCTCTTCCCATGACCTCCAACCCTCACGAGTGGCCTCTAGACAGAGTGTTCCCCTCTGCACAGCTGAGAGGAAATCACATACTGGAAAAGGATGGGGAGATCTCACTCACCATTGCAGACTAGAGGTTGCAAATTTTGCTGTAACCCCATTGGCATTGGCATTGGCTACGGAACTCATGGGTTCTCTTGCCTTGTGCCACGCTTTCCAGTGCCTCTTTCCAGTTTTGCTTTCCTGACCTGTAAACCTGGTTTGCTTTGGTGCCCATACTGTTGGCTTTTCTGAAATGCTACTTGCCTGCTGCCAACCCCACATAACCCCTTACTGTGCATCATAAGCCTGGCCCTCTTCCACTTCTTAGTCATCATGTCGATTGCAAATTCTGTTTGCAGTGCCATTATGTTTTTCAAGCCACTTGATCAAATTATAAAAGGGTACAGGCTGCGGTGGAAGTAAATTTAACTGGTAAATTTAGCTGGCTCACATGGAATTACATTTGTGACAAACTGAGTATTTAATCTATTTAATGCGTTGATGTGCTATTGATGCTTAAACAAAAGTATCATATATAACCAAATTAAATGTCTTTTTACATCAGTAATTTCACCAAGAACACTCAGCAAACAGTCTCAGAAAACCCAACAGCCTACCTTGGGAAGATTCATTTGCCAGAATCTGTGTACTTTGACTTAAATTATATTGCCAACTCTCTAACTTTTTGTTAACTGAAAACTATGTCAACATTATTTTTCCAAAGATCAAGATCAGGATGAGTCCTAGACTCATTCAGTTCTTTTCTCCTTTTAAATATTAGCTCCAAAATAGTTGCCTCCCAGTTCTCTGGAATTCTCTAGGGCTCCAGAAGGTAATAAAAATAAGAAGTGTTTATCCATAAGATTTTTGTAATGTTTAGATGTAAGTTATCTGGATTTTCTGATTTACTAATGACTTTCTAATAGCTCCAGTTTTGTATTATCCCTAATTATCTTGGCAATGAAGAGTTTCATTCTGATGAATAATTTCTTTTTAAATATATACTGACCAGATGTGATATTCCATCATTGTTACTGACAATTCCTCTGTTTCAATCCACAATTTTATGACTTATTTTTGTTCCTGAATATCTGCTGCTACCTGCATTAGATTGTCTCTTGTGCTCTTTTCCTTCCTTTATTAGTCTTTCATAGTATCTGGCATCCTCATTTTATTCATTGTTATTGAATTTCCCCATTTCTCCTTTTTATTTTATATATTCTTCTTCTTTTTTTTTCTTGTTCTTGCACTTTTGTAAAGATGTTTTTAATCAGTGCATATTTCTGTTCTGATTATAGTTTAGCATTTGTAAAGCTACATGTATTTGTAAATAAATTTTGGTTTCCCATTTATGTTTTCCCTCTGATTGAGTCAACTTACAATTATTTTCAAGTTTGAGAAAGACTGCCTTGTAAAGGACCTTTACCTATATATTTTTAATATATATTCAAATACATACATATTTTTTCACATAAAATAACAAAATCATATGTCCTAATAATTTTTTTTATAAGCAAACATTAGCTTGTAATTTTGCGAACAATTTTTGCTTTATCTCATAATATGAGATGCAGAATTCCCTGGGTTCGATATAACATGTTTTGAGGCATTCTTAAAATTCCAAGGACACTGAAACACTGACAGCATGAGACCACCAAAAAGTCAACAAGAGTTCACCAGTCTCTGCAACATGGGTTGTCATTTTCCCTGTTTGGTGGAACTTGATCAGTTCTGGAAGATATCCTGCCTGGAAAACCTATTAGGCGTATGTTTGAATTTTAGCACATGTTGAATGACTTTACAGAATAAGACTGGATTTAAATCATTGTAAAATGATTCCCTGCTACCTCTAGCATGCATCTGGAGAATAAGATAGAAGTCACAATAATACAGAAAGAGGAACTGCTGTTGGCAAATATTATCTAAATGTCTAAAATTAAGCATATCCTTAACAACACTGCTACACTACAGCAGGTGTGTTCAGACTGTAGCTTGTTATATACTATAGTATAACACCCATAGGTGATTAAGGGGTGGGATATATCCATACTTCACAGGGTTCACATCTGTGTGCTTGCAGATGAAACGTTGTGGTCTGCTCTCCACAGCCTTGATCTACCAAGGTACATGTAGATCTTCAGAGATGAGAGCAAGTAAATGATCCAACTCAACCGTAGAGCTATTGCTATGTTTAAAGGCCTTACTGATTGAGGGCTATAAATAGCAGAGTAACAGAATGAGAGCTAACCATCCAAATTTCTGTCATTAAAACCTGCCGTTGCTCTTTCTGAAACAGCGCCTGTCAGAGCTCATCAGTGTCCTGGCTAGCACATCCACCACTGCTTATCAGTCTTGCATTGAAACAGTTACTTGCTGAAAATGTGCCTTTGCTGAAATGAAAAATAGCAGCAGATCTGATGCAGTGTCAGATCCACAGCCACATCAATCAATGCTCCTTGGCTCTGGGAATGAGGTTCTAGAGAAGCAGAACGGCAGAGAGAGTTCATGTACAAGCCCTGCCGGAACTGCAGACAAGCTGACATTCAGAGCTTTGCTTCACCTGGAGAGGGAAAAGCCCCCTGCTGTGAGTGATTTACTGCCCAGGGCAAAACTCATCTTACTAGCCCAATGAATACTTAATTGTTTACGCGGTGTGAGTCAATGGCAGGAGAAAGCAGGAGAAAGTGCATCCTAAATAAATTCCCAATATCAATCAGATGGAGCAATGTTCCAGATGCCTTAAAAGGGTGTCTTGATGTGCAAGTAATACTGGTGTTGGTAGGGATCAGAGATAGGTTTTGCCTCCCATTTCTGGCTGAGGAAGCTAAAATATTAAAAGGAGTGTTAAGATTAACACATGCAGCTCCTTTATTGAATGATTACATGGCAGAACTGCAAAAAAAAGCCCAACCCAAAACAGGCTCACATCTCTAAGTGTAAATTACCTGAAGAATGTGGAAGTAAAGAGCTGCATGGAGCAGAGCTGCTTGCAAGGCAGAAGTGAATGTAACCCACACCAAACGAATGTCAATGAGGAGAGCAAGTGCTCTCCCTGTGCTTTGAGGGAAGGGGCTAAGGGGCTGAAACTCCGGAGCTTCTTCTCCAGGGGAACTGGATCTTTGCTCAAAGCAAGAGGGTGAAAAAAAGGAGTTTTTCCTTTTCTCTTCTGTTCCTTGTCTTGTTTTAGGTTGTAAAAAACAAACCAAACCTGTGAGTGTGGTGGGACTCTTCTGTTCCTGCTGGACCTACTTCACCTCAGAAAGCAAATTGAAAGCATGGATTATATAATCCATGAAGTGTGAAGTTTAATGGAATGAGAGGCCAGGGCCCCCCTCCCAGCCAGCCACCGTGCAGCATCAGTGCCTCCCTTACAGCTAGATCTGTTATAATAATCCCTACAAGCCCTGCCTTTCTGGAGAATGCTCTAAATTCTGGAATCACTCAAAGCTTCAGTCTGATTTGAGGCATGTTCAGTGAGGACAATTAATCAGCTCCAAAACAATGTGTGGTGCAAACATACAGTGCACATGTTTTCTGCTTATGCAGAAAACAGTAACCCCCAGAATGACATTTGAAAACAAGCCTGAGTGGAAATGCTTTGGGGTTTCTGTCTTTATGAAATGCAGGCATCAAAGGCCAATTAACGCAAGAATCAACTCATATGTGCTGCTGAGTGAGGAAGGACAGACATGGAAAACTGGTTTGCATTGACCCTTTGAAAATCCCTAGAGGTACTGCTGGACACCCTGGTGTAGCAGCGCTTTGCTCATGGACCAGCTGACCCCTTTGAGCATGGGTGCTCTCCCAAGCCATGCTCAGGGAGCATCCATGGGCAATGCACAACCGTCTTAGGAATGCTGCACTCCCGCTGCTCTGTTTTCCCAGTTGTCAGCTCTGTTTATAAATTGTCCGCTTATAGCAATTCAGCACCTGCTATGGACACCTCAAGCTGCCAAGTGCTTGAATGTATCTCAGAAAGAGCCCTTCCGTGCTTTAGCCTGTTACGCTCAACTCTCTGGTTAAAGCAGCTTCCCAGCATTTCTAAGTGCAAGTTTAGGCTTTTGTGAACAAACATCTACATTTTTTTTTTGAGGTAGACCTAACATTTACAGTATTCTCTTTCCGAACAAAATGACAGATCCGCTGGGCTTTGAACACACTACCCTTTGTAAGTGTAGAATGTTTGTCTTTTACACAGCATTTAAAGATGAATCCAGACCTATAATTCAAATGAATAAATATATAAAAAAGAATCCCACTTGATCTTTTGCTATTTAGTTCAACTGATTTGCACTTTTAATATTACCAGAATATAATGATTGTTTATGAATAACTCCCAGGTGGAAAATATCAGATGCCTGGACCTGTTCAGACTCAAACAGCAATGAGCAAACAGTTGGTTACACACAACAGAAGACACAAAAGGGTTGTAACAGCCCCACTGCTTGACTGGCACAAGCACAGTCCAAAACACAAGTAGCATGACCCAGCTCCCCCTGCAAAAGCAAAGCAACCTTGAGGAAAACTCTAGGTGCTAATCTGTGAAGATGGAGATCCTTAAGAGTTGTTCATATCTGGCTAACAGGGGAGCTGGGGCTGGTGCATCTTCAGCTGAAGGAGGACTTCTGAGAGGCTGTGCAATGATGCAAGAGCTCCTGGGTTTTGGAATTCACTCCTCCACCCGTATGGCCAGAAATAGCTCTGAATTCTTGACCTCCAGGCATAGTATAATTAGCCCATTTATTAGTCTGGACTTTTGGGGAGGCTTCAAATGTACAAGGGGTGACAGGGCTCAGAGATTAATGATTTTTGGGGGGTAGTTGCTTTTCACTGGGGTTAGTGATTTGTTTCTGCATTTCTTGCATTTTATGTGGCATAAATGGAATAACTCGAGGCTGCCAGAGTATAACATGGACTTTCCTCATGTAGCCTAGTCAGAATTCATGCAAAGGTGAATGAAATGTGACCTCAAATGCCTCAAATGTTGTAGATTTTTGATTTTCTCTGGACTATTCATCTCATTTTCTCCACTACAAATTTGGACCATAATGCTACGGAATAAAAATTCTTAAACAGTAGTAGCCTTTTAACCCAGTCAGGCTGATGGCACAAATCACCAGCGACCCTGGCCTACAAGCCTTGTCTTGCTGCCTTGCAGCTGGACCATACTTACTCAGGAATGGTCTTTACACCATGAACAATGTGGACCTGGTGGTCTGTCTTCAGGGAAGCCAGCACTCAGTGATGCTGAAGTGTAGAAACACTACATTAATCTGTGAAGCTCACTGCCCCAAAATAAAAGGAGGTCAAGTGCTTAAAAGGACTCCAACTGGATTAGCTTTTATACTGTTCCTGGAAACTTCTAATTGTCCTAGACATTAACAGACAACAACATTCACACTACAAGGTATTACCCAAGTTTTCCTGGGGTTAAAGGAAGGCAAAAAAACATTGTCCAAACAACTTCTCAGGAGCACCTGACAAGGTCCAGTGAAATAAAAACAGTCCACCAGGGAGACAACACTACCATAGAACCACTCCTAAATGCTGCCCGAGTGCCTCCTGACTTGCCAAAGGTAAGCATAGGGCAAGTCTCCATCACTGCTTGGTTGGACTACAAGATAGTGATTGTGCAGATTATCAACAACAGGTGGAAGCAGAGATTTAATGGGATAAGACTTAGTGCAGCGTGGATGCTATGGGCTGGCATGACCAAACACAGCAACCCAGGCACTTTGCACCTCATGGGAGCAGCAGCAGCATCCTGGGCCCTTTGCAAGGAAAGGCAGGGAGCTGTCTCCTAACATGTTTCACATATACCATCAGATAGATCCAGCCTTAGGCACTTACCTCAGAGAGGGCTTTGAATTCATTCCAAAACACTGGTAAAATTGTTTGAAATACATTGGTGTGGACTGTGTTATTACCAGCTTCTTCTTCCTCTCTGAAATCAAATGGACAATACACACAAAAAAACTTTCATCAGGTTTCTCAGGTTTTACTTAAAAATCTGAAATAACATTTTTTAAAGCATATGACCCAGACCTTAACACACGATTTTGAAATATGTTCCTTTCCTCTGTATTTGCGTTGCAGAGAATTATAAAAATAAATTCAGAATCTTGAAATACATTCTCGGCATTTAATGCTCTGAATTGAGCCATGTCTAATGTTCCAGGTAATCTGAAAAAGCCTTAAATTTAACACTCTGTCTCCTATTTTAATGTTACTCACTTTTGTGATTAAGTTTTCAAAGAAAGATGTTTAAGAATACAATGCAAGGTGTGAATTTGAGCTGACTTGCAGAACAATCTTTCACACCACAGACTTCAAAAATCATTTTTAGCACTTAGGTCTAAAAAAGCATTACTTCTTCTGAACATGGATTAGTAGTCAAGAGAGATTATGCAGATCTAAATTCACCTTCTGCTACCAAATATAGGAAAAGGGAACCCTTTGAAGCCCAAGAACAGATAAGAATATTTGCCAATAAGAAGATGGAGTCTTGTGGACAGGAAGCAATATGCACGTTGTAGCCTTAGGCAACTATCAAGCTGAAATCAGAAACCAGAGAGTTACATCACTTCATCAGCAATGTTTAGGTTTACTATCCTACCTATAGTACTCCTACACCTCTGAATCCTTCCAGATGAAATGCTTTTCTGTTTCTTTTCTTTTTCTTGTCCTTTTCCTTTTTATTCTTTTTGTTTTCTTTGGTTTCCCTTCTTTCCTTCTTCCTTCCTTCCTTCCTTCCTTCCTTCCTTCCTTCCTTCCTTCCTTCCTTCC
>JBAFWW010036706.1:0-19369 GCA_036873685.1 Agapornis canus
TCTTATCTCAACCTGTGGGAATTGCATTCTTTTGATTCTCCTCCCCATCCCTCTGCAAGCAGGGGGGGTTGAGTAAGTGAATGAGCTGCATGGCTGGGTTTAAACCACGACATCTATATAGACCCTGAAATACGTACTTCACTGTGAGTTAGATGCATAAGAGTATAATCTTCCTTAAGAGGTTTCTTAGAAGAGTTTTAGAGGTTATGAGTTTTTCTTCAGATACGTCACAATGTCTATAAAGGTGGAACACTGAGCTCTCAGACTACCACTGTTACAGTGAAACTTGGAAACATCTGCTGGTGAGTTTTCACTGCCTCCGAAGCAGAAAAGCAAAACCATTTAAGTAAGCACAGATCAGTTATATCTCACACCTCCTTTAGATCAGAAGAGGTTGGATCAGAGTTTCTCATTTTGACCACATTTTACAATAACATAGTTCATTTTGACCAGACTAGAAATTACTCAGATGGGTAAGCAATTATTTGTGTATTTCTTTGGCTCTCAGCATGAACAGTAGTATCAACCACTATCCTACTGACATAGGGGCACATATTTCACAACACTGACAAATACATGAATTTCTTAAGTAGTAAAATCCCAGAGTAGAATACATCCATCTCCAAAAGAAAAGTATTCCCAGTTCCCTCCCAAAATGACATTTTAAACACATATACATCAATAACTTCATGCTATTTTATACAATGAGAAATTCCCATGGAAAAAAATTGCCATAGATTGAGATATTTCTTCAAAATCAAGGAAGCAAAATACAGCAAATTAGCATAAACCATCAATATTTATACTTACTGAATGTCTTCCTTTGCAGATTAAATTTATCTTTCACAAATATGCACATTTTATAGTTCCTCACATATGTGCCATATGAGTGAAAATCCAGACTAATCCCAGTGATGTTTTGCCAACAGTGTAAGCAGGGCTCTCCCACAAACATTTCCCCCACAGCTTGAGATAAATCCTTTGAACTAGAGGTGTGTGGCCTGGAGGCAAGATTGTATGGGGTAGTGGTTTTCATTTGTTCTTCCAGCTAAGCAGAATCACTTTCTCGGACCCTAACTTTAGTAGCAGGGCAAGGCTAGCTGGCAAACACACTAAAGGCTTTGCTGGGTAGGTTTATTGCTTTGTTCATGGATTTACACCGAGCCACACAGAAACACAGTACAAGGCTCTACAGCAGCCTGGAAATGACCACAGTGGCTGCAAAACTTCTACACTGACCAATGTTTACAGGACCAATTCAATTTCATCACATATGCATGGAGAAATGGGGATTGGCAGACACTCTTAAAACAGGCTCAGATTGCATCAGGTCCTCTTTGTGCCAGGATCACACAGCTGCAAAAATCAAGAGATCAACTCCTGTTTTTCTCCAAGTGCAGCTAAGGCATATCTCTAATAGTGATATTCTCAGTACTTTGTCAATACCCAGATACAGTAATGCTAACCAAATCTTTCAGTACCCAGAACATTCAGTTTACACAGTTTTAATAAAAGGATGGAGAGTTTTAAAGTATTTCATGAGAAAGAATTAGACAGATCCTTACAAAGACATTTACCTTGCACATTGTGCAAACTCAGCCATTTCAAGACATTAGAATTCCCACCTCTCCCATGCTTTTATAGCAATCAAGGGAACTTGTCCATAACAGAGGTGATATAGTATTCAGAAGGTAGGAGACTGGAGGCAGGATTTAAAACAATCAAGGAAATCCCAGGATGCTCCTTCAGCATATCCCAATTAATTTCCTAATGTAGGAACTCTCAGAGGACAGTGAACAATAAGTTGAAGACAGTGCTGATTCTGATTTCTGTTCCAATAAAAGGATATGTGCTATAAATGTTGCTTGCATTTCCATGGTCAGATGAGACTGAAGAGCATCTTGCTGTCACTATGCAGCAGCTGAGATAAAATTTGGGTGTTTTTAAATGTGAAGTCTGCACATGTGTGATCTAATCCTCTGGTTAGAGCACAATGGAGTTGAGTTACGGAGTTTAATGCATACACTCAACTCTCCTGAGAACCCAGTAACTAAAACAATAGTTGTTTTTCATGTTTATTTGGGAATACACTACATCCAGGGCTCTGTAATAATTTTTAATTTCTCATCTGCCTATCTATAAGCCAGGCATCAGGAGTGGCACCTTTCACTATTTTGAGTTAAGCTTTGAAGAGTGTTCTTATTTCTAGTCTTATATCATTTTTTTAAAGGATCAACTAGCTGAAAGCAAGCCAAAGTATTTCTTTCAAATATTCCATGAAAAAAATGTACCTTTGTGTCATATCCAAGCATGTGAAGTTTGAAACCAAACAGAAATGTGTCAGAAAGTTAAAGGAACAGAAAACAGGAATTTGCACAGTGTTATTCTCCAGCTATACAGCAGTAGGGCAATGAAAATGAGTTTTGCAGAACACTATAGCTGCACATATGATTGTGTTATTAAAACTGAGTAAGGTTTTTAAATGCACTTGTGTGAAACCTGTTTTTTAATTTCTCAGATCAACATCTTTAAAAAAAGTTGACAAAATTATAGCTATCAGCTATTTTAACTTCTGCTTTTTAGCTCCAAGATGCTTTGTGTTGAAGCACATGCAGCAAGGTTTCATGACCTTACAAGTAGCCATATGAATCTGGACAGAGAAAACTATAGATTAGCCATTATTTCTGGTCCTTTTGCCAGTGAATACTAAAAAAAAAAAACATACATTCTTAAAGAGACTGAGTAGCATTGAAAAGAATGAGTGTAGGATCAGGGAGAAAAAAAAATGAACAGGTTTTTGTCAGAAGGCTATGTCTAGAGCAGTTAAAAAATGACTGCACTTTCTCACAAGGGATTGGCACCAAACTGTTGTGTTAAATAGGAGGTTGGAACGTTATTTAATTATGTTGTTTATAATTCCTAATATAACCAGTAAGTCTAGCATTATGCAAAGTAATCAGCATCTGAAGAGAGCATAAAATCACTGAGGGAAAATACCCCACTCCTGGAGAATCCACAAGCTTTTGATGAAAAAGATGAGGGAAAAAAAAAAGAGAGAAATCAAAATCAAAGTGAACCTGGCTGGGCTGCAAGCACATGGTGCTTTTAAAAAAAGACAGATGACTGAACAGTTGCTCTATTTATACACTAAAAAGGAGTAGCAGGATTTGGGGAATCTGGGGGAAGACATGATGATGACCTGAGAAAAATGAGAAATTTGTGCAGTGAAAGTGGAAAGTATAGAGGCTGGAGAGGCAGAGCAGCTGGGGGCAGGCTGAAATAGGACAGAAGCACAAGTCTGTGTGTCTTTGATGGCTATGCAGTCCTCGAGGTTCATCTCCACCACAGCCTGCCAGAAAGATTGGAAATGAGGATCAGCCTGCCAGTTTCTCAGAGCTCTCAGTCACCAAATACTCTTGGGTGCTTCAAGCCAGATCACCTCTGACTGTTATCAAGGGCTGAATTTGAAGTACTGCAAGGCAATACTTTCTAGAAAGAAATGCAAACAGACTACATGAAAAGACAGAAAACCTCTAAAATCCAGCTGCTTGGGATGAATGATTTATATCAGGTGGGTTTTAAGGCTGTCCTTCCATTTAGCATTTTTGTCTTGGTAGCCTGACAAAAAACTGTAAAGGGAGAAAGCTAGACTGAAAAAAAATGAGTAGATGGACACTTGTACCTACAGAAAAGTGCAGTGGCTCAGACTCTTGTGTTCTTGCCTGTAATTTTGTTTGCTGTGAATGGAGTTCTGAAGGCTCAGGTTTTTCTTCAGTCATATTCCTACAGTCTGTTCACATAAAGAAAGACCTCATATTCACACACTGGCAGTACAGGAAGGATTCAGAGGGAGAATGAAAGGGGAGAATGAAAGGACTTTAATCTCTCATTTGATACCATGGTTTATGGTATATTCATGCTTTGCTGCCACATTCAGACCTCTTGGGTTCTATGGGAGTTTAAGCTGTGTTTGGGAATTTTGATTTCTGTAATAGAAGAAACCAATAACCAAAAAACAAGAAAGAAAAGAAAAAAGCAAAATCAACAAACTGAAACCTTCCAATGCCATTAATTAACAGCAATATATTAATGGAGAAAAGTGACACAAGGATAGTAGCTATGAAAGAGTGTCTTTAAAATGATTATTATTAACTCTTGGTATTCTTATCCAGCAAAGTCAAATGCACTTTGAACTAAGTGATGCTGAATAAAAAGGCCAAATTCATGGCCCTACAAAAGTCAATGAGAGTTTTGCCGTTGACTTCAATAGGGCCAGGATTTCACCCTAAGGGTTTAGCACCAAGGTCAAAGACAGAGAGTAATAAAATAACCACATGGATTTTCTTCAATAAGTTCAGAAAAACAGAACTGAAAAAAAGGTTAAGGCTCTCAAGCCCTGTAGGCTTTTAGGGTCAGTTCCTGTGGCAACACTAAGAGAATTACGGTATGTAACACATCTGAGTGAACTGTGACATATTTACATCTGTTAAACGTATGAATTCCAGCCCCACAGAACACACATTTCAATTCAAGAAGGCTTAGATTTCCATAATTCAAATGCTGTTGCATTTACCTAGCTGTTTTCATATTCCTGGGTGCAGAAATGGAATCACAGAAATGTTTAGAAGATCAGCAAGTCACATCTGCCATAGCTGTGCAGCATTTTTTTCAGAAACGTTGAAGGAAACAGCAAAGAAAATAGCATGTGTCCCCATGATGTCAAACAATGCAGGGCTGCCCTCTGAAGTTTAACTCTGTAATTCTTCAGCCAGCTTTGACAGTGAATAATCCAGAATAAAGACACTGAATGGTGGTTCCCAATTGCAGCAACAATAGGGCGCTAGAGATTTAATGGATGGCTATTGTTTATGAACTCAGTCTCCCATTTACTTTGTACTCTGACTGAAAGAGACAGCAAAGTAAGGTTTTGTGATGTTCTGCAAAGCAATTCAAATGTGTTTGGTTTTATGGTAAATGAAATAAAAATGTTTTCTGAAATAATCCTGATATCCTAAGATTTCAATAAGGGAGAAAACTCTTTCAATCCGGGTCATCATATAATTTAGCAGAGATATACTTCCATGTTACAGGCATATAGAAGACAGTTCCAGATTCTGAAGAAATCACCATTTATGTTAGTCCCTTCTGCCTCTCCAGATGGCTAAGGTTGACTGCTGCACTCACACTCTGCCTTCAGTGGATATACAGGGAGCCAGTGGAAGAATCTGTGGTTTTCACTTTCTCATTCCCTCCAAAGAGACACGCGGCAAGGGGGGCAGAAAAAGTGCAGCTGCTGAAACTGGACATAGAAAAGACTGATCTATCTTTCTGCCATGGGAGGACTGTTCATCACAGTGAGGCTGCCATTGCAGAAGTAGACACTGGAAAATACAACAGGGGCCTGATAAAGGTAGAGAAATCCTGAAAAGGAAAATAAAATCTTAGTGGTAAAAAAAAGGATGATCTAACAGGGGAGACGAGTGGATTGTAAGATTTTACCAAGAAAAATATGTAGCAGAACAGAGATAATAGGATGCAGTAGGAATCATAGCATTACAGAATGATTTAGGTTGGAAAGGACCTTAAGATCATCCACTTCCAACTCCGGCCCACAGTGGGCAGGGATGCCTCACACTAGACCATGTTGCCCAAGGTTCTGTCCAGCCTGGCCTTCAACACTGCCAAGGAAGGAGCATTTACCACTGCCAGACAAGAAGGCAGATAAGAAGGATGGAAGGCAGAGGGCAATGGTATCTTTATCTATACATCTATCACATCTCCTAATAACTATAGACATAGTAAATGATGTGTGGGACACAGAACTTGTGTAACAAGTGCAACTTGTGTAACTTGTGTAACACATGAATGTTTGGAGTCCCTGTTGGTCTGGAATTATGCGTGTCCAGCAGACCTCTATGCACAGCCTTCTGAAAAACTCAGTGTGACTGTGTATGTGGGGCAGATGAGTATCATTAAGAACCTAGTCCAAACCTGTAGAGTGGCCATGCAGAAATAGATGGCTAACTGATTTAATTAACTCAAATTCAGTACAGCACAGTGCTTCTGGTGCTAACAGATCTGGTGAACCCTACAGACATGCATGTGATTTTCTGGAGAATGCAAACAAAGGAATTCAAGATGACAAGATAGCATTGTGACTAAAATAAGGTATTTCACTGGGAAGGAGAGAATGAAAGCATGTTTGGTTTTAAACAGTTATTCAGTTTTAAAAACTGAGGCCACCATAGGTTGTTGGCAGAAAAGTAGGGGAGCAGAAATGGTGGAGAAAAATGGGATGAAATTGTCACATTCTTGCACCAAGAACTATAGTGAGGGAACTGAGAAATAATGTGACAGGAATTTTCTGTTTGGACTGGATCAGCCTCTGCTTTCATGAGTCAAAAATAACAAATTCAGTATTTTTAACATCATAAAATCCCAGTTAAAAAAAAGCCAGTAGCAGTGAGTTTTTGGAAGACATGGGGGGAAAAAAATCACACCAGGTTTACACTGAGAAAGCTTTAAGCCTTCAACATGTCAGATATTTTGGGAATGATTTACTACCCTTTTTTCAAAATAAACTGTAAACTCAATGAGATGCAGACAGAAAACAGGCCTTCCTATTGAACTTTGACACAAGAATAATGAAACCATCCATAACCCACATTTGATTTGTTTGGGAAATTTTGTTCTCTATTTAAATTACTTCTTGCTAGGAAAAGGGAGGAAAAGGGCTCATTTTAAAAATATTTTATAATCTTTCAAGCATCACTCATCTTTGTTTCTAGTTAGCATCTTCAAGGACTTCCTTAGGGATGCAATCCAAAAGCTACTGACACCAGAGCTGAAAGTTCTGACTAACTTCAGTGGGGACAAGGCTTGTGTCTAAGCCAGATTCTTCATCTAGTACATTTCACAGACCACTGCCACCAGCAAGGATGATTCAGTTAACAGAAACAAGAGCAAACCTCCCAGGAGGAAGGAGAGCAGGCATTCTCAGTGGATTCTCAGTGCCTGAAGATCTCCTTGACAATGGAGGCAGACCAAGAGAGATTTCTTCCCATATTGGGAGCAGAGGATGCTGTGCAGTAAGCATCCTGTGACAGACTTTAAGCAGCATGCTAGCATCATTCCCATACTCTAGCTCCTGAAACATACAGTGACATACAGGCACCTTAGAAATGTGTGGACTTCATCTGTAAACCCACAGCATAGTCATAGACCAAGTGATACATTTCAGCATCTTTTAGGAGCTATCGCTTTTCTCCATGCCATCTCTCCTCCCCTTTACACTAATTTGATAGTATTTGATACTGCTATGCTGAAAGCTTCTCTAAAACTTCCCAAGAGATCTATCATACCTTGCCTGTTTTCCCAGGTTACTAAAATTAATTTAGATCAATTATTTAATATATTCAATCACTTTCTTCAAGCCATTTACTGGAGATACAGCCAATTATTCAACATAAAATACAGCCAGATCATTTCACCACAACCAAAAATGTGATTTATCATCACACTCAATTAGAACCCACTGAAGCAAGTGGCAAAAGTCCCATCTAGCTGAATAAGGATCAAGCCTTTAATTTACTGTGTCATAGGAGTGACGCATGGTAATGGAGAAGTTGGGATACATACGGGATTCCAATTTCAAACAGATTGTTCTGAATCAGTTGTTTTCCAAGCATAATGATGCTCAGCTGAATACAAAGTTCCATCAAACATCCTCCTGGTGCACACTGTAATTAAACAAAACCATAAAGTGTGAAGAGATAAAAATATTAATTTAAAAGTACCCACTTAGAGGACATACTGATGTCTCTATGTGGCCATCTCCCCTGCCACCAATTTGCACAGGAGTATGAAGCTTGTCAATCATTTTAATTCTATGCTTAACAAGGTGTTTCATCTCTACTCATAAAACTGCATTATAGAAAATGTGCAGAGCTCTGAAATAACTGACTGTGCCCTGGGACTACTATATTTCTTTTAAAATATTTACTATATAATCAATGTAATAAACATAATGCAGTATCACCAATACTCTTCCAACCTGATGTCTCCCAAGGGAGAAGAAAGTCTTCAATCTTTCAAAGGCTTATGCGTAAGCTTTATTGTAAAACCTTTAGTATGTCTATTGATTTTCAAGGGAATATCCACAGCAGTTAGAAGAAATTTGGGGGGAAAAAAAGAAAAAAACAAACAAACAAACAAACAAGTGTTTACAGGCTTAGCACAAAATCGCTATGGGTTTTTAGACTATTAAATGCTAGGCTTCTAGTTATCTACAGTATGATAAACCAGATTCAAGTTCCAGCTCTGCCATAGGCTCCCCAAGGGCCTCATTCAAATCATGCAATGTTTGTGCCTTACTGCCCAGAAATGGTGAAGCTTCACCTAAGAAAGACCATGGATTATCCAAAACTACAGAAAGAAAGAACATACAGGTGCCTCAGATGGAAAATTTGAGGGGTTTTATTTATGTTGAAAATTTGCATCTTGTCTTCATGTTTTCTATTTTCTCTTCTTATTGTCTGGACTCTGGTGAAATGCACTGTACGCATATCTTTTTGTTAAGGATTTTTCCTCTTAAATTTCATATGTACTTACCTCTTCCATTCGATAACTGTCAAACACATATACATAACTACCAGGACGGCCAACAAATCTGAAAGCAATAACAAGACATGAAATAACATAAAAGTAAGACAAAGTTAACTTTAACAACATAAGTATTCATGAATATTAACTGAAATAAATTTCACAAATAGTCACTTCAAAATGTATTTTAAGACTCAACAGTTATTCAACTTCAATTATTTAATATTCTTTTGAAGTAGTATTCTTTATCACTACATGTTGATGAAATAATTTTAATGAAATATTTTTCTGTGCTGAATAATAATACCCCTCTCTTGATTGAGATCCCAAACAAAACTGAAAATGCCTATCCTACCTCACATTATATTGCATCTGAGTAGTGCCCTGAATGGAGTTATTTACACATCTATGCATAGTCAAGGCTCTTCCAACTACACAGGGAGAAACAGTGAAATTGATTTTATTCTAACCATAAACCACAAAAATATGGTTAAAAAATAAGAAATTGGCAATATTTTTTCATTAATGTCTTAGAATATTTACAACTGCTAGAAAAATGTATCGTTAATTCTTTAATCAATGATGCTGAGTAGGATTACTGAAGAGTATAGATTAATAAACTTTATAGCCCCCAAAAGGAAAAGAAAAATAGCATGAAACAGAATCCAGTAGATATTTAAACTTTTTTTGCCAAGTTTTTAGCAAACATTTTAAACTTCCCATTCAAAAGCATGTGTTATGCTGTGGATAACTGGGTCCCAAATGAAAATAATCCTGAATCCATAGGAAGTCACACTTATTTAGCAGGACAGCTGAATTAGGTTTTTGGTCAATCAGTTCATTTGCCAAAATATGCAACTTCCAGTTGACTATATCTATTCCTTAATTTAACTTGATACAGGCAAATAGTGCAAAATGTTCAGAAAGTAATAATGTAGTTCTACAATTCAAAATGAAACAGGAAAATTTTTCTTTGCTAAATGATGCTTCAACAAAGATTTGCTAAAATGTGGAAAGTGAAGACCTGTATGCACTATTATTAAGCTCATAAATGCAACACTTTTTTTAACTAAAAAGTATTATTTTCTGAGGTGTGGATTATTCCTATTTTAGAAAGAAAACTAAAACTTGCATTTCAGAACAATGCTCTAGTTAGAACAGAGACTCATCATACCCCACCATTAAAAAGTAAGCTTTAGACAACCCTGCTTATGATACTTTTTCATAGCTGGTGAAGGTGATAACTCAGACTTAGGGAGCCCTTGGTTCCTATTTTTAAACACAGGTCCACTAATACAGACATATATAGACATAAATATCTATATAAATAAATATCTGTACCTAAAAGAGATTTTAACCTACCTTCCTTTAAAAAAGGCAACATAAAAAATTGGTGCGTAAGAATTCACAAACTTCAGTAGGAATGCCTTCAAAATCAGTCTCTCCTCAAAGTTTTTCTCTGTTTTGGGTACCTCTGGGAAAAGGAAGGGGGAAAAAAACAAAGAAATCAATTAGTAAATATGTAAACATCCCTGATATCCCCAAATACAAAGCCAAACTGCAAACTTTGAGCTAATACTAGTTTTTCTTTTCTACTTTTAATTTGTACCAATGCACACTAGCTCTGCAATTGATTTCTGATATCCAGAGCCTTCCCATATTTCAAGATGGAAGTTGAAAATTCATTAATAGAAATATTAATGAACTTGATTATCTGATATGCCTCCGAGAGCTTATCCCAAGATGCTGTTGGCTGCCTATCAAATACATTGATGTCAAAAAAGCCAGCAAATCCTGACACATGGCCTGGACCAGGCAGTGTCTCACTTTTCCTGTCTCTTTCATTGCCTTACTGAGAAACCTGGTCAGACCACATCACCTTTCTCTGCTTCAGGCCCCATTTATGAAATCTTAGCACAGAACTCTGTCATTTACTCCATCATGTATTATATTCTTAAATATATAACATTAAGTGTATTTTTAATATAATGTAAATATTATTAATAATAACTATAGACAAAAATAACTCTCATCTATTTACACAGTTCTCCTCCTAACTATCTGGAGTTTAAAAAAGAAATTGGATTTTGATATTCAATTGCATAAAGCTTAGAAGTTCAAACAGCTTTAATTGTATATAAGCATACGTCTATTAGCATATATATCAGTTACACAACTGAAATAACAATTCATGAATGATGAAAGCAAAGCACAGACTTTCATCCAGAAAAAAACACCTTTAAAAGCTTCTTAACTTTGTGTGCACAAGCCTTTTTTTTTCTATAATGAGATTGTTAATGAGCTTGACACTAAACACAAGACTAAGCACCTTTCTGAATAAAGCATCATGTGAATCATTAACTGCCATTCAAAATAAATGCACATGTTTGCTAATGGTTCTCTGTTCACCCCATAGTCTACATTTCTACACTTGTTTGTATAAACTGTAAAAAAGTGTCTTAAATATTTTGAGTATTGACTACTCTGTTCCAGATTTATTTTCAATTTCCATAGAATTTTTCTATCAATAGAACACATCATGGGTACAAGACAGAGCCTTTTCAAACTGACAGTAGGATACTTTTAAAGACTCTATATGGCTTAAGCTCTTGTACTGCCACACTAATTCTGAGCTGTTAACTAATGTGAAAGGAGATAATTTTATTGTGGTATGTTATTGACTGAATTTCTGTAGCACGATGGAAGTGTGAAATAAAAACAGATCCCGAGCTTTGGCTTTAAGGACTTCATTAAACATGCTGCTGTACTTATATGGTTTTGTTTTAGGGCACAGTTTGGGTATTTTGGTTACTTTGTGGTTTTGTTGGGTTCGTTATTTGGGTTTTTGTTTGTTTGTTTGGTTTTTTTTTTTTTTTTTTTTTTTAAAGAAGCATGGCATTAATTTGGGCACTAAAGAGTAGCAGAACTCTAATGAGTCCCCACTGATAAACTTTATTTGTGATGCTTTCAACCATATTTTCATAAAAGGTCAACATACAATCTGATGAGCTGTAAGCCATCATTCACCTATACTTATTGAAAATTTGAATTAAACCTTCAAACGATTTGAACAGTTTGTAGATGATCCCAAATGCTGGGCAACAACTCAGAGCAACAGGCATATTGCATAACAGTGGTGCAGCTTTTAATTTGAGTGAGAAAAATCCTCACCTTTGCCTCATGAAGAACTCTCACAAAGATGAGCTCAGCCTCTGGATGAAAATTTGTACACCATATATGGTTCCAGAGACTCACTCAGCTCTTCACTCCCTCCCCACATACGGATATACTATACCATACTGAGGCATGCACAAAATTTGTTCTCTAGCTAGTGGAGTCTGCTACAGAAAAAATGCATCCAGGCAGAATAGATGCATTCATAAGAGAGAAAGCTTTCCCCCCTCAAATGATACACTGATAATATGCTGTTGTTTGTGCATTGGCATAATTGGGCAACTGAAGCTTTCCAGGTAGAGGATGAGCTGAAATATCTGCGGCATGGGCCTTAGCTCACTGAAGGAGTTGATACCTTATAAGGCACAAACACAAGTAGTTTTGATTTTGTCCTCATTTAACTGGTTCTTCTTTGACCTGAGTGAAGTCACTATTGAGCAGATGAAGCGTAGGTCAGGTCTGGAACTACCTGATTACTGAAGATGACCTATCTATTCAACTTGTGAATACCAGGATATAATATGAACTTTTGCTGGTCTGATCTGTAATAAGTGGGCATCAGTGTGCCACTTCTCTGAGTCCGTAAGAGGTATGTAGAGTCCTAGTGCCTGCTGCATGAGCTGTCTGCATTAATTACAACAAAACTACTGGCTTTTTACCCCCAAGCACTGATTTGGCAGGTATTGAGGCAGATACATTACTCTGATCCTATGATGAATGGAATTGTTATCAATGGTAATATTAGTGCCCTTACAGTTGGAATTTTTCACTTGAACAGAGATTCAAGTGTACTTGATGTAGGAATAGAAACCTATGCTGACAAGAGCTGTAAGTGAGAAATTATTGTTTCTTTCACAATTCAGAAAGATGCACGTTTCAAAGGGAGAGACTTTCCTCCTGTGCTTCTCCCAGAGAGGCAATGGCAGTGGCTTACGCTTTCCAGATTTTTGCTTAGAAACAACAAGAAAGGAGAAGCCTCACCTTCATCTCTTCCTACTCTTTCCTCTCAGTCCTATCATGCCTTAACACCTGTGTTCTTTCTTACCTGGGCAGGTGCAGTGGAAAGAAATGATCAGGTCACACACAGTTAGCATCTTGTTAGTTACATGAAAGCTGAAAATCTGGGTATAGTTTTTGCCTGGACAGTAAGTCTGAGTTTTCTTATGCCACTAGAACAGAGTTATTTTGTGTAATCCTGCCACATTCTGCCCAAAGCCCGATGTAAACAGAAATAAACAAATTAAGCCCATATAGTGGCATTTTGTGAAAATTTATTGCTTTATCTCCATTTCTTTCAAATACTTTATGAATTTAATCTAAACTCTCAGGCTACCCTTATTGATAAAACCACAGGAACATATTTCAAAAATTCAGGATTGGATCTCTATTTTTACAGCTACAAAACTTCAGTTTATGGTGTTCTTCAGGACTAATAGGACTAACAGAGATGTTTTCACTTGTGATTTTGAAAGTGTCTTGAGAAAGAGAGAATAAGAAACACAATTCTAAGAGTTCCTAAGGTTTTAATCTGAAGTTTGCTAGTTCCAGCCAGATTCACATCACTGTAGGTTTTATAGATAGAGAATCTAAATTTCAAATGACTTAGTCAGGCTCTAGATGTCAAAAAGATTCTAATTTGGATGCCTAAGTTTAGATGCTCAAAACCAAGCACTTGCTACACTTAATGGCATCTAAATTTTGCAGATTGATTTTCAGTGCTTTGAATAATTGACTAAATTTTCCTAGATTTTGAAGCATATAGAATTAGAGGAGATGCATAAAAATGTGAGAAAGAATACCTAATGACAGCTACAAGAATCTCATATTAGGGTCTTGTCATTAAACATCTTTGGCTTAATGTATATGACAAAACAAAACCCCAATGTAAACTCCTATTAGTAAACATCTTTAGCCTAATGTCTATAACAAAACAAAACTCTAGTCTAAAGGCCTTTGACTAGTAGTCAAAGGAATGAATCTCCTTTAAAAGACTTAAATACATTTCCAGGTTTGTAACAATATGACATTAAAAGAAAAAAAAATCCAACCTCTAACTGAAATAGATATTACTATCAAAATGTCCAGTGCATACATGCTCCTACAATGGCAAAAAAAGTCCCTTGAATGGTAAGGATCTGCTAAAAATCACATCAGCAAAACAGCACAGTAAGTATTTGCCATTGCAGCTTTGCCAGAATGACCAGCATCTCAAAACAACCCAATGACTTTCAGTAAACCCAGCTCCTAGAGGTAAAGATATACATCGAAATACATACCAGGTCAAAAATTCTCAACCAGCTCTAGATAAGTGGATCTTGGCCCAGGGCCAGAGCAATGCAGAAATGCCAGCTGGGATGCTGGAAATAGCACAGCTGTGTTAACATGGCATTTTGGCCAGGCTAATTAGTCCTATTAGTGGCACACTGCATAGTGTGGCTTAGACCCCCTAGTTCACAGACGCATGTCTGAGCATTTTACTCCATGGGCCTGAATATTTTCACTGTCACTCTTCAGTGAGAATTACCCTTATTAGAACCTTCTTGCATACTCTCATTTCAATACGTGTAATAGACTAATGAGGAACGTGGTGAGATAGTTTTACCAATTTCTGTCAGCCATTTGGCAACAGCTCCATAAATTTCATCAAGTATCAGTATCACAACAAGGTTGATGATGACAGCAGTTGCGGTCACAGTCGCTCGAACGTTTGACCTGGTTGTCTCATTTGTGCTGAATGACAACGCTGCTGCTGTAGTAATTCGGTATACAATCACACCAAACACTGCTGAAAACGTCAGCATAATCTGCAAACAAACATACGGATAGATTAGCTCAAGTTTAATACTAGGATTTAAAAAGAAGCTTTAACTGATATGTTGGGTTTGTTCCATGAATTGTCATAGTGTGGTTATTTCTTAGAGCAACACAATAATACAAGCATAATCCAATTAAAAAGTGAGAATTCAAAACTTTCTAACAGGGATATAATGATGAAAATGGGTTCTGAACTTGGAACTGGCACAGTTCCTGAAGATGTACATGTTCTCTCTGATTAAATTTCCATACATTATGCAGTACTAGTGAAATTCAGGTATTTCACATTCAAATGCAGATATTAAGCAAATACTTTCATCTGGCAATAGGTTTAGGTGGCTTGGACTGTAGGACCTACACGTATGTGCAGTCAAGTAAATGGACTATGCCAGCTGACACAGCTTCACCTCTGCATTGCAGAAGTGGTACCTTACTCTCCAGTTGTGTTTGGTTTATTATTATTCTAAGACTGACCTAAACAGGGTTACTAGGGCTTCACTTTACATTTCTGTCCCAGAAATCAGCTGGTATTCTGGTGCCTTTCATGGGCTGGCTTTGAACCATGAGATGAAGAAAGTCAGTCCTGCTACTTAAGGTCAAGTTCCCACAAGAAGAATTTGAATTTCACAGGGCTGTGGTATTCAGGTTTCAATAAAACCCCATCACTCAACAATGAAAAAATAATCAATAAAATAGCAATAAAAATTAGCAAATTTTCATAGGCATAGCAGGAAAGTGGGAGAGGGTACATTTTTCTCTTTCATTTTTTTTGCCTTTGGCAAGAGTTCCAGTGTATGTTCATTATTTTAGTTAAACATATTGAGATCTTCAGATGAAAGAGAGTATCTAAATGTGAAAGATTAGACTATTGCAATTATTGCAATGAGCCTAGGGGCCCAGATTCACAACACACATTTAAGGAAGTTTAATAGTTCATTTTAATGGCCCAGCAATAGTTTATTGAAGTCTCATGAAAAATAGCTATTGCAGAAGAACCAGAACTATACTAAAGGTTGAAGAAACCTGGGAACATTTTGTTTTAATGGAGAACTAGTAAACATGCTAAAAAATAATGATTTAAAGAAACTCCTGGACATATCAGATGAAATTTACAAATACATTTTGTGAGAAAATATTAATAAAATGCTAGATCTAATAAAACATCTAATTTTTACTTTTTGAAGGACTGCTTCATTAATTTTAAATTAAATTTAGGTGAATTATGAGGTTTTCCTTCATGCTAATATTTTTAATTCAAATACTGGTCTAAAGAAAAAGGTCTAAATATAAAACACTTCAAAAAATTTCAAATGGCATAAAATATTTTTTTCTTTTTATAGCTTTTATTGTATCAAGAATACAGTTCTAATTTTTGTGCCTATTTTTCTCTTTTTTTTTTCCCCTTTGACTTATCTACAAAACATGCAGACAAAAAACCTAATTAATTTAGAATTATCTGCTCAGCTCTTACTATGACAGAAGCAGTGCAGGAACACAAAAATCAGGACTTTTTCCTAACTTGCCCCTTGCAGAAGCAATCACTACATTATTGAGTAACAGCCCCATTAAAGAGAGAAAACAAAACAGCACTGCCTGAGTGTAATCTAATACACCTTCCACCTCTACAGTCACCTTAGCTTTTTCTTAGAGTCACAGTTTCCTTCCTCTTAATCACCTTCAAAATACTCTTCACCTGCTTCCTTTCTCCATGGTGGACAACAAAAACCAGCAAAGCAAACTTGTATGCATCATTCTGGGAATGATGAGCTCTCTGGGCGCCCATAGACACCTAATCTCCACACATCACTCAGAAATGTTATCTTAACAGTACAGGAAGAAGAGTCATCAAGGACAATAACCACTAAATAATGAGGAAATTTTAGGTCAGAGAAGGTGAATAGCAACTCTTAAACCTGATCAAAGGATTTCAGGGAACTATAGCAGTAAGGAAGATTAGTGGAAGATGAGATAGTATAGGAGGCTCCACTATTGCAGCCATTTTTGTTCATGCAGTGCCATAGCAAGGTATACAAAGTTACCCCAAATATGTTTCATTTGCTTAAAGAGCAAAGGTACTTGTTTTGCAAAGGTGCTAGGGCTTCAGAAACTCCTCAGATGCTCAACCATTTTTAAACATCTTCTTAGACACAAAATAAAAAACATTCTTTCAGGACTCTTCATTATCTGTGTATCCAACAAAAAGAGAAAATTGAGAGGAGGGCCTGTAGAACTGCACAGTAACTGATAGCATACTTCATGCTCCCCACACAGTCACTGAGATGGAATAGTTCCTGTATCTTCACAGTATTTTTCTCACGCCTATGAATACTTTTTGCCCACATTCCAGATCAGAAGGCAGACTTTCATTCAGGTTGCTATTTTAGGCTTTGTTGCCATTGCCAACATTTAACCTGGTCAGTTCTGTCCATTGCTACAGCAGATTGTTTCTTCACAAACATGCAGATGACATCAAGCTGAGTGGTGCAATTGGGAGGGATGGGAAGCTATCCAGAGGGACTTGGGCAGGCTCGAGAGGTGGGCCTATATGAACCTCATAAGGTTCAACAAGGTGAAGTGCAGGGTCCTGTATCACCCCCAGTATCAATACAGGCTGGGGTATGAGAGGATCAAGAGCAGCCTTGAGGAGAAGGACTTGGGGATACTGGTTGGTGAAAGATTCGACATGAGCAGGCAGTGTGCACTTGTGGCCCAGAAGGCCAATCGGACTCTGGTCTGCATCAAAAGAAGCGTGACCAGCAGGTAAAGGGAAATGATTCTCACCCTCTGCTCTGGTGAGTACCCCCCTACAGTCCTGCGTCCAGCTCCGGAGTTCTCAGTACAGGAAAGACATGGACCTGTTGGAGATGGTCCAGAGAAAGGCCACAAAAATGATCAGAGGGCTAGAGCACTTCTGTGAGGAAAAGCTGATAGAGTTGTAGTGGTTCAGCTTGGAGAAGAGAAGATTCCAGGGAGACCTTATTGTAGCCTTTCACTTTTTAAAAGGGGTCTATAAGAAAGATGATGTGAGACTTTTTAGCAGGGCCTGTTGTGCTAGGATGAGGAACTAAATGAGGGGAGAATTAGACTAGACATGATGAAAAAATTCTTTACAATCAGGGTAGTTAAACAGGTTGGAACACGTTGCCCAGAAATGTGGTGGGTGCAACACCCCTGGAGACATTTAAGGCCAGGCTGGATGTGGTTCTGGACAACCTGATATAGATGAAGATGTCCCTGCTTGCTGCAGTGGGGTTAGACCAGATGACCTTTGAAGGTCCCTTCACACCCAAATGTTCTATAATTCTATGAGCTAAACTAGTCTGTCAAGGACTGAATTGCGTAGAAACAGATGTGGAAATTGGCTGCAGAAAAGGTCACCTACCGAGCCTGGTATTAATGAAAACAAACAGGAAAGCATACTAGATCTGAGAAGGAAGCTGTAAATCCCCATGGGTTAGACTGCTACCTTCATCCAAATAGGATAACAATTTAATATCCAAATAGTTCTTTGTTAAATTATCCCCTGTAGGGCTATTCTAAAGCCGAGTATTATGCCATGTGAATAAGAATATGGTAACAAGGTCCAAAAGAAGGAACAGGCTAAACTCTTGTGCCATGACACTAATCTGTTTTCTTCTTCCTCTAAGTCAAATGGAACAAACACAAGGAAGTGCTCCAGTGATGGCATTGCTCTGTGCTGTCCTGCTTTCTTTCAACAGCTACCAATGTTTTCATCCTATACCCAGAAACCTTTGCCACAACATGAGCTTTCTAATTGTGGAATTTCTAAACTATGATGTATGCTATTACAATCACAGACAAACCTAACATGTACATGCCCAGCTCAGCTTAAAACTTCTGCTTCTACTGGTCTTACTGGGCAAAAAAGACTTGTGAACTTCTGTTCTAAAATCCCTGCAAAAGACACTGCTTAAATCAAGGTTGGATCTTCGGCCCCCTCTGCAGTCAAGTGAGGTTTTGTGAGCAACAGAAGAGCTGTGACCAGATTTTAAAGCAGCCATAAATATGTAAAATGATCTTTGGAATGATTTAGTGGTGTAAACCACCAAGACTGACTGGGCAAGAGAACCAAATCCAATATTTTATTTAACATGCACTTTTAAAGAAACAAACAGGCCCAGCTTAATAAAGAAGAAGAAAAGACAAAGAGGAAAAAAAAAAAAACCAACAAACCAAACAACAAACAAAACACCAGAACACAGTTCTTAAAAGAGGATTGATGAAAGTGAAGTACTCAAAAGAAGCACACAAATGGAAAGTAAAGAGAAAAGGTTTTATGATAAGAAAACCATTAGTAGCTCCAAGAATCATCAGGGAAGCTATGTCATGTAAAGCTGTGGGAAGGAGGGACAGAACACATCATTCCATAGCAATGTAGACATCTTAAAGGAAAATGCTTATAAGTCTGTGCTACCAGATCCTTTGGCCTGAAAAAGGCAGTATTAATAATTCAGCAATCACTTCTGCAGTGCTAGAAATTGCAGCACATGTGTGTGTGCATCTGTGTCAGCCTTTTGTATCTGTGTGCTGCATATGTGCACATGCACATGTAAATGCTCCTTTGATGGAGCCCTGGAGGCAGAAGGGCAAGAAGGAGGACCAGGGTAATTATAGACCGGTCAGCCTTACTTCCATCCCTGGAAAGGTGATGGAACAACATATTCTTGACACCATCTCTAGACATATCAAGGATGAGGGGGTCACTAAGAGCAGCCAACATGGTTTTACCAAGGGGAGGTCATGTTTGACCAACCTTATA
>JBAFWW010036708.1:19679-29690 GCA_036873685.1 Agapornis canus
ATCCCTGGCAGTGTTCAAGGCCAGGTTGGATGAAGCCTTGGGTGCCATGGTTTAGCATGTGGTATTCCTGCCTATGGCAGCGGGATTGGAACTAGGTGATCTTAAGGTCCTTTCCAACCCTAACTATTCTATGTTTATGTACCTGTGCCTCTCATGCTACACATACTCTTTACTCTCCATATACAGAGAGCAGTGACTTGCATAAAGACTGGACTCGGTGTTTTAACAGTCCAATTTAGTGGTCTGAAGACATCAGAGAGAACACAGGAGCCAAAGTGATTGCTAATGGTCACCTTGCACTCATCTGATCCCCTTGGTCTTTCAAAACAAGGTTCAGGCCTTGCTGAAGTTCCCCTGTGCTATTGAGTTTCACTTGGTGAGACACAATCAGTGCAGCCCTTTCCTACCTGGCAGTCCCTTCAGTCCACGCATGATTTCCTTGCGCCTCTCCTGCATCGAGATCCTGTCATCACACATCATCAGAGCAAACATCACCAAGGAGACAAACTGGCTGGTGTAGGCCTAGTAAGGGGAGGAGAGAGAGGAAACACTTTACTACAACAAGTAACTCAATGGTTGCCAGCTGCTGTCTGAAACCCTTAGACGGGCTGTTGGCTTTGTCCTTCCCATGGTACCAAATGAGTCCAATTCAGACCAAAGAAGTAGCCAAGATGAACATGAATTTCACAGGGAAATCTCACCTGAGCAAATCTTAAATGGAGGCATGCAATGGCACTGTCTCCTTACGCTCCAAGAGATGAAGATACAATGAGCAAAATGGCATCTTTCCAAGATTCCTATCAAATCCTGTTTTGTGACCTGGCCTGTGTCCTTCTTTACTGCAAGTAAATGCTGACAGCACTGAAGCTGGGCAGAGCCATGGACTGGAGATGTACAATGAAGCCCAACACTAGCATCCAGCCAACACAACAGCACTGGAAGGTTTCTGAGCCCCATTTGAGGAACACAAAGGCATTGACATGGTCGTTTCCCACCTCTTTTCTTTAGTGAGTGGTGCCACTGACTTAGGGGGATAAGGAACACACAGGCAAATGGAATCAGTGCTCAAGTTGAAGCAACTGCATTCACAAAGCCAGAGGCACAGCATCACACAGCTCCTACAAAGACCTTATAGCACAAACGTTGTGACAATGATCCAACTTTCATGCTGCTATACCAGAGGAGATTTAAAAGCTATAAAGGCATCTAGAAGAGCTTCAGTTGTGCTGTCTATAGCAGAGTCTGACAGGGAACGTGAGCTATTTTGTTCAGGTGCAGTTGATGGTTACAGAGGTGAATGGCACCACACAGTCCCTAACAACGCTTGGCTTGTTTATAATGTGCTCACAAAATGAAGTTCTGGAGAGCCTTTGGGCAGAATCTGTTCAAGTTCATGTTTCACATACGCACAATGATGGTAACTCCCCACATCACCAGAGAGAAAATGCCATTTCCCCTTATCTCCAAGCTGCAATGTTGGCTGCATGAGACAAGCCAGGGACAAACAACTCCTTCAAGAGTTTCTTGTAAGAGACTCATGCAGTTTCCATGATCAAATTCCCCAATGAACTGTTAAACTCAAATGTGGCTTTTGGCTGCATTTATGTAACAGATTGACATCATCTCGCCTCTAAATATAACTAAATCAAAGCAGATTTCACCAGGCAGCAGCACTTCATCAAAATGAAATGCAGCAAAGCAAGTTTATATGGTATCCTGTGTAGCAGATGCATCAACCACATGATCATGCCATGGGGTGGACATACATACTGGTAAGACACCATTCCCCCAGTATAAAAAGTACAGTTTTAGTATCACACTTTCTTTAGTGAAGCAGTGCCTTTAAGGGCACTTACATGAGGTCAGAGTTTCCATAACCTTGTCTTTTAACATCCTCTTTCATCTTTAGACCTTAAACTGAGTCTGCATCTTAAGACAAACAGTGGCAAAGAGGAGAGAAGTGCCCAAGGCCGGGATGGATGGGGCTTGGGAGCAAGCTGCTCTAGTGGAAGGTGTCACTGCCCATGGCAGGGGGTTGGAACTGGATGAGCTTTGAGGTCTCTTCAACCTAAACCCATTGGTGATCAACACTTTGGGAAGGAGCTTCATTAATCAGTGGGGTCAGTAAACTTCTGAGTTACCTTGGTACTGGCAACGCCAATCTCTGGTCCTGCATTGATGTGGACACCGCAGTCTGTCTCCCGTGATATGGAGCTGCCAACTGTGTTGGTTATTCCTACAGTTAAGGCTCCTCTCTCTTTGCAGTACCGAAGACCCATCAGAGTATCTGCTGTCTCACCTGGAAAGACAAGTATTGACAATGCTGTGGGTCAGTACCAGTTACTGCTCTCACTGCAGATGTAAACCACTGTCATTTCCCAGCCTGAATCTTAGAGGTTTGTATTTGCCTGCAAGTCAGAGGAGCCAGCAGTCATTTCAGCCCTCACACATTGTGTTTCACCCTCAACAGATGACAGTGAAATCTAGGAAACACAAAACCCAACAGTGTTCGGTGCCAGTCAGGATTCTGCAATGATTAAAAAAACCAACACCAAAAGGCGTTGTTCTTTTCACAAACCCAACTTTCCTCCTTTTCCCGGTTAACAAAGATTCACCTGGGGCAGGGTTGGATGGGGGGAAATGTGCTGGGGATCACCCAGCTGAAGTGGCTGCAGTGGCACTAGGTTACAGCCACATCCTCATCCTCCCATCATCCCATTGCCACTGGAACTCATGGAACTTCGGCTGCCACAGCATAGCAGCACCACGTGAGCTTGTGGAGTCTGTTATCAAAGAGGTTATGTCTAAAACTCATCATCCCTGTTCCAAATTGCACTATGCAAACACAGGTGAGGTCGGGCCTCACTTAATGTTCAAAAGCCAGATATAAAGGCAGCAGCAAAAGTTGATTTAAAGGAACATGATGGGGGGACAGAGCAGAAAACCTTGTGCTGAGGATGCAGCAGCACTGATTGCGAGCTGAGCTCCAGAGATGGGACTAGAAACAGAAGCCACTCTGAATTCCATCTGGGGTCACCAGTTTGCTTTTGTCCTAATAGGACACACCTCTCCTGAGTACTCCTGCATGCCTGAGGTGACAACAGAGAACAAGACCCCCAAGCTTAGCTTGGTGCACATCTCCTTCACTACACCCCTGCTTAGGAACTGCTCAGTGTGCTGCGCCACCGAGAGCAAGTCATGCAGGGTGGGAATCTAAGGCAAGAGAAACACATTTATGGGTGGGGGCAACTAGAGTGATGTGAACTCAGTATTTACTTTGGGTTTGTGTTGCATGATGACCAGGCTCAGGTTCCTGGAATATCTTTGTTGGTTGCCACATCCTGCACCTTGGGGGAAAGCTACATCCCTGCTGTGTCTCAAAGGGGAAGCAGAAGCATCCCCATGTGTATTCAGAAACCCAAGGGGGTAAACTTGACCACGAGGCTCCCCACAAAGAGGGGATAGTCTGAATTATTGGAATACCAAGAATGAAAACTTGCTACCAATAAGGAAGGACAGGAGCTGCTCCAGTTCCCTGATCACCCTCGTGGCCTCCTCTGGACTTGTTCCAACAGCTCCAGGTCCTTTTCATGTTGAGGACACCAGAACTGCCCCCACTGCACCAGGTGAGGTCTCACAAGAGCAGAGGGGCAGGATCACCTCCCCACAGAGAAGGGAAACAGAACTCCTGTAACCATATGCAGGACCCAACTAAACAAAATCCTGCTCCAGCACGCAGAGGGATGGGAGGAGAACCACTCTGTTTCTTCCCTGTCTCTAGTACAAGCATGCCAATCTCTTCTCACACACATACCACGTGCAACCCCCCAGGCAGGCACAGGAATTGGCCCTAAAACCTTTTCCCTCTCAAGTTCCCATTAACAGGGAAGAGGGGAGTCAGTGGGGAAGGGGGGTCAAGTGAGACCCTACCTGACTGGCTGAGGAAAAAGCAAACATCATCTCTGAAGACAGGAGTGTTTCTATCCAAGAAGTCGCTGGCCAGTTCCACCATAACAGGTAATTCAGTCAGTTCTTCCAGAACCTGGCGGGTCTGGTCAAAGGAGATGTAAGGAAGTGACATATTACATCATGGGTAAAAAACACCAAGTGTTTTGAGCACCAAAACCTGCCCTCTGGTTGCCACACGCTGGAAAATATTACTGTCAAAATAGGCTGTGAAAACAAGCACTGAGCTGTACTTCAACTACCCACAGTCAAGTCACACAGCCACCCCTGTGCAGTGACCCTGCTCCTGGCACCACACAGAGCCTGTGAGGCCAGTTCCTCCCTCACATATAGACTGGTCTTCAATAAGTCTCACCTACTGCTACCTGTATATGATAAAACAGGGGCTGTCCTTCTATCAGACTCTGACTGGTATTGCTGAAGAGCTCTGCAACCACCAGCTGTACCCAAGCCAAGGCAGACACATGTTGATGGGTCACTGTTAACACTGTCTTACAGGGCTGGCCAAGCTGAACCTTTCTGGCCCTTGGAAACCCATGAGCATCACTGTGCTTTGCAGCACTTCTGAGAGAAGCTCAAGGATTCCTCTGGGAAGCTGCAGAGGACTTTTAATTGCAATATTATGGGCTGCCAAGCTTCAGTCTGGAAAGGTTCCATTTACAGCCATCACATTTTAACCAACCGTGAGGGTCAATCCCACGCTGGTGGTGGACCCAGCCAGAATTGCTTCTGTCTGGTACAAAGTGAAACCTCTCCTCTGAGCTGGGCAAGCACAGAGATGCCTCTGAGCAGGTGCCATTGCTGTCTCTGTAAATAGCAGAGGAGGAAATCCTCCCCTGCTGCAGCATTTGCAGCCTGCTCTTGTTTGTCCCCTCCTTTGCCAACTGTCTCCTATGACAGAGCAGGTTTGGGGTTTTAAAGCCTTCCACAGCAATAAAGTCCTAGGCAACATTTTCCTAAGTAAGTTCTTCAGCTTCTCTCTTTTCTACTGCAGCTGCTGGGGAACTGAAAGCCTGGGGTATGCAGCTCTCAGAAGGGTCTCCTCCACTCATCAGGGTGGACTTGCTCAATCTTAACCTGAAACATAGAACAGTTTGGGTTGGAAAGGACCTTAAGATCTTCCAGTTCCAGCTCTCCTGCCATGGGCAGGGACACTTCACACTAAACCATGGCACCCAAGGCTCTGTCCAACCTGGACTTGAACACTGCCAGGGATGAAGCATTCACCACTTCCCTGGGCACCCTGTGCCAGCGCCTCAGCACCCTCACAGTAAAGAACATCTTCCTTATCTCCAAGCTGAACCTCCCCTGTTTCAGTTTAAACCCATCACTCCTTGTCCTCCCCCTACAGTCCCTGGTGAATCCATCCTTAACCTGCCTGACACACACAACACTGGTGCCCGCAGCTCACTTCCAGCTGCAGCTCAGGACTGGCCACTCACCGCAACCCCAGCGTGGTAACTTGTGCCACAGGCAATGAGGATCAAACGCCGACACCTCTGAATCTCCTTGATGTGATCCTTCAACCCACCGAGGTTTACTGCAAGCAAGATGCACAGAGACAGTTAGGGTGGCCAGATAGCACCAGTGCTGACACACTGCATGTCACCATCCCCATCAACCACTTGGCCATCAAACCAGCCCCAAAAGCGATCTTGCCACCAATAATTCTGGAAGCCATCTCTGTGAGACAGGCACATCATCTTACAGCAGCATGTTTTAATCTCCCATGTCATCACCCACTTCCTCCTCTGTAACTACTGCGAGTAACTACTGCACACTGAGCCCTAAATCTCAATTACCAGTGTAGTCATCAAAGTTGACCCTTCCTCTCATCGTATTAACGACAGATTCTGGCTGTTCAAATATTTCCTTCTGCATAAATGAGCTGAAGTTACCTATAAAAGAAAGAAAGAAAACAAAATCTCCTTGTAGTTTACACTTTTCCTGTGTACATAGGGAAAAGCTTGAACCAGAGTCACTACTGGGCCAGTGACCAGTCAGGAATCACTAAGCTGATGCTTCTTGTTCTGCCAAAGCATCTGCTTATTGGAGAAGCTAGACTGAAGTTACTAGGATGTGTTAGTCAAGGGTCAGATCTGGAACAGCAAGCCTGCTAGGGATCTACATTGGGGAAATGGATGCCTCCAAGCAGAAGGATGCCCCACAGTTCTTTTCTTTATGGTGTTAGCAGCTAGAATTACAGGATGGCTTAAGTTGGAAGCAACCATAAAGATCATCTCATTCCAACCCCCTGCCATGGCACAGGCTGCTGATTCATAATAAAGTCAAAGAAATGACAAAGAAATTTCCCCTTACTTTGGTATATGAAATAAGCACAGCAATCTGTGCTTCAGTTTTCATCTGCTCTGCATAAGGTGAGCCCTAAATCTCAATTACCAGTGTAGTCACCAAAGTTGACCCTTCCTCTCATTGTATTAACAACAGATTCTGGCTGCATGAACTACTTTACCATTGGAAGTGCTCAAGGCTAGGTCCCAGTCAATGCAATAGAGGAAAGTCCCAGATGAAATGAACTTTGTTCACCAGGAGGGCAATAAAGCACTGGAACAGGGGCTAAGCAGGATGGGGGACTTCTGCCCTTGGCAATACCTCAAACCCAACTTGAACAAGCATCACTAACACTCTGACCTACTTGGCCCTGCTTTTAAAGCATGCACTCCAGAGGCCTTTTCCAACCTGATTCACAGTGTGAGTCCAGGGAGGCCCTGTGCATCTCCACAGGTGACAGCCAAAGGACTTTACCCTTCATGATCTGCTGAAGCTCCATCTGCAGGGTTTGGACAGCCCGTCCAGGGTGGTCGCCCGCCGTGCGCTTAATGCGATGGATGGAAAGCCGGCCGTCGACCACAGCAGCTACATCATCATCCTCCAGGAAAATCACTCTGTTGGTATGCTCAATGACAGCGCTACAAAAGCACACACCATTTGCTGTAAGACACTGTTGCCCACACACAGATGAAGGCTACAGGCCCATTTCTAATCCAACCTACAGCTTTCGAGGCAAGAAAGTTGCTCACGTCAATGGAATTTCTGTTAAAAGAAGGGGGGTTCTGTAAAGTACACTTCCACACTGCCAATGTAACTGGATTTTTTCCATCTAACTCTTTATTCTGCTTCAAGAAGAAACTAGGAACTCCTCGGACAAAGCAGCATGTGCAGCACTGGGATTTGACTGTTAGGAGGTAGCAAGCTGGCAGAAACTTGCTCCAACACACAGGGATGCTCGACTGCAGATGGAGGTTCCTTTCTTGCCTTTTGCAGTGAGAAGCCACTGTTCCTGCCTGCACCTCACTGTCCCAATCTGTAAAAGAGCTCAGCCACCTCTTAAAGTCCTGAGAGATCAGTGTGGAAGCACTCGAAGGATGAGGTACTATGAAGCACCTTTCCCTGCCTGCAGTTTACTTGGGGAATGTCAATGTTGGAATCTCTCTTCAGCCAGGCTTTAGGGTGTACTCTCACAGCTGAGGAAGGCAAGAGGCTCTGAAACACATCAGCTCCCTGGTTCAGTAACTTCTGCTCTGACCTTGGGCAAGTCACTGAAAAGCTGTTTAAAACCAGAACCCATCAGTGTGTCCTGAGCCCCTCCAAAGTGCTCTGAGAAGAGCTGCAGAAGTCAGGCAGGGCAGTGCTTTCACGTTCCAGAACAAACACTCATGTCCCCAATGCAGAGAAAGCCAAAAGCTCTGGTAAGGGCTGCCCAAATAGGCTTCGCTCTCTCCACTGGAATTAAAATCAGGCACTTTTGATGCTAAAGGAATGGCACACATAAAGAGATCCCTGGGGAATCAGTGCAGCTTGGATCTGGGCTGTTAATGCAGTCAGTGCTCTCTCAGGTTTCCTACCATTCACCTCGGGAATGTTACCAACAGATGTGCTTGAAAAAGGGTAATGCTATTGTGGGGTGAGTGTTCATTCCTTTAACAGAAGGAACCTGTCTCACTCAGGGCTGTGGTAACTGGTTTATGTTTGTGAAGTAACAGCCCCATACACAGAGTTACCCAGAACCAAACCACAGCCAGCCCATCTCCTGTTGGAAGCCTTACCTTTACACAGGGTATTCTTACACACACCAACAGGTTCTGCAGCACATTACCTAGCATCAGAAGCAAAGTAGTACTCCACAGCTTTCTCCTCCACAGGGAAAAGGCAGGTGGTGCTGTCCACACGAGACAGGTTGCAGCTTCCCTTCTTGTCCTTCCCTAGAAGACACAAGGGTCAGGGACCACGTGTGCCAACACAGCGGAACGCGGCTGCAGCATCACTGTCACCACAGGCCCCCCGAGTACCAACATGAAGCAGTATTTAACTGAGCAGCCACGGTGGGGAGGGCAGCAGAGCAGCATCCACCTTAGTGGGCCCCTTCCCAGGCTCTGGATGTGCTTTTGAATCCAGCCTGCAATGGAACCTTAGCAGGGAGTTTAAGTTGAGAGGGAAGCATGAGTAAAAGCTCATGTGTAGCTCTGCTGGGGGGGGATTCAAGCTGCTTTAGAAGCAGTCACATTGACTGAGGGTTTCCTGCTCCAATCTGCCCTGTTTCATCATTTTCAGTTTCTCCTGTGCTCCTGTTGCACTCCCTTTCCTGAGGCTGTGGGAAATGGAGCAGGGCTGCTCTTTCTTTGTCAGGTTTCTCTCAGAGCTGCTGCCTGAGCAACCACACGGTTCCAGTGCGCACATGTAACCCAAACTGAGTTTTGTCTGGTGGAGCTAATGCTTCCCAGCTCAGGAAATCCATCATTAAGTACCTGGTGTTGTTCCTGAGCTGCCAGCTGCATTCTGATCCAAAAAGCTGGCAAACCACTGTGAGTCCTACACTGTTGCCAGGGATGGAGACAGGTGGACACAGAACTGAGAGTCAGCTTAGGAGAAACCTGCATTAAGCCTTTAAAGAAGGTCAGTGTTTGAGCAGGGATCCTTTCTGAGGTATTCCAGCAATTCCCTCTAAGCCTCCATATAACTTTCTGGTGGCAAAGCCCATCAGGAATGCAGGTGAGGACCAGAACACTTCCTGCTCTGCGCTCACCTTGGACAGAATGAGGCGGTTGTTGTGCAGGGCATGGTAAGAACGAGAGGGACTGTGCAAAATCTGACTATTGCCAAAGAATAACGCCACTAAAGTGATTGTCTTATTTATTCCTGTAGCTCTCGTGTTGTGATTCACCCACTGGACATCAGTCTGATTCAGGGATGTAAGCAGAGCTCATGAGGTTTGGACTGATCCTTCCATAAAGGAAAATTACTGCTTTCATGTTGATACTCCTTAAGGAAGAAGATTCCACTCAACCAAGAATTTAGAGCCCTCCAGTTCAGTACATAAGGAAAAGAGCTCCTTTGTTGTTGAGTTGAGGCAGGAAAGGCTGATTTGGTGGTGAGAAAGGACAGAGCAAAGGTGTTAGTGGCCATCCCCCCCCCCCCAGCAGCACTCCAACATGATCACACCATGCAAATTTGGTTCTCAGATCAGCACATTTCCCTGCATTGTCTTTACTATGGTGCATTGCTTTCCTGCATTGTGGATTCTACCTGGAGCCCGTGGTTATTGTGCATGTATGTGCACTACAGGTCTATCTGACCAAGAAGGGGTTGAGAAGTTCCAGTGAGTATCATCAGCCAATTGCAGTTATGTCACCCATGGGTTTGGCCACAGATGGGCCATTTCTCTATAGGTCACCTGCTTTTTTGCTCTGCAACACCTGCCTCCTATTGACTACAATTTAGAAGCAACACAGACTTCACCTGTCATTCTTTCCCTTTCAAATTAAAGGCTGGAGGAGGCATCATGGAGAATTCACATAGGTAGGGTAAAAAATGGGTGAGGGAGTCTCAGTTGTTCAGAAAAGCCTCTGAAGCTGAAGGACTTTGGTTCTCAAAGCCCCCAGGACTGATGGTCAACCTGCCTTAATGCTTTACATTGACTGAAGAGGGCCAGAAGAAACAAAGCCTCTCCTAAGGGATGCTGGAGAGGGACCCTTCATCAGGGACTGTAGGGATAGGACAAGGGGTGATGGGTTCAGACTGAAACAG
>JBAFWW010036709.1:15694-32822 GCA_036873685.1 Agapornis canus
GCAACCCATTCCAGTGCCTCACCACCCTAACAGGAAAGAATTTCTTCCTTATAGCAAATCTAAACCTCTCCTGTTTAAAACCAAAGATGACCACATTGTAAGTTTTCTGTGTAGTAATATGGTTAAGGGATACTTCTTTCATAGCAGCCATGAAACCTGCAGACACTTTGGTCCTACAAATACTCAGATCCAGATTCTGTAATGGTGCTGGAACCTGCTGGGGGTTGATCACTCTGTGGATTTGACCACTTACATTTACAGACTTACAACTTGCACATGAAGTAGCAGGTACCTTTTCTGAAGCAATCACTTTTATAGTCTTGCCTTTGTGGAAATTACCTGAGACACCTTAAACAGCCCGGTTTTTTGCAGGATGCTGAGCCCAAATTCTGATAACGTGGCTATGTTAATGCATCACCAATGGAATGCTCAACATTATTAGCAGCTTTTAAGAATGTAACCTGGTTCTTTGGCTGTTTTCCTGTGTATGTTTCTGTATTCCTATTGGGGAATAATTTGATGCAAAACAAAGTATGGAAAATCTGACCTAATTTTCACACTAGTGTAGCTGTTGCCTGCACATCTATTTTGAGAACTCCTGCTGGTAACACACCTAGAGCTGACCCCTTTGTTAACTGCATGGCATGTGCATGACAATAAATTACCTGTTGTCATTATTGAAAATGATTAATGGCCTGTTAGCCTTTTAGGACATTATTTAAAAGTCATTTTTCTAAAAGAAGAACTATATTCCCTCTTGAGGCAATGCTTTTTTTTTCCCACCCCTTTAAATAACTTCATTAACTGTTGCTGCTCTGTGCTATTATATGTGCTTTTCCAATTACAGTAGCTGCTGTGCAGTAGACTTGCAATCACAGCTAAATTGTCTTTTGATTCTTTTTCTAATAAGGACACCTAACTGGACACCCAATTCAGGTAAACCTCTGTAGCTGTGTTTTCAATGGATCTAAGCTGCTATTGACTAGCTGTAACATTTAGGGGTGATGTTAAAGATCTTCATTTACTGCAGCATTACAACTCCATTAATTCACATTTTAAACTGAGCCCTGAACAAATGCACTTCAGCAGCCACTTGTGCTTGCTAAAAGATTAAAGGCTCTGAACCATGTGAAGAAAGGAAATCTTTATAGGTTGCTAGCTAATGGTTGTTTTCTTTACTGTTAGAGTCAGTGAATTGAATTGTAATGGACTGGATTGACTCCATGTAAGGAAATTACAAAGAACAGGATCATTTTTTTTTGCAGGTGAAAATGTCACTCATTTTGGAAGGCAGCTTTACACTTCAAAATGCAGGACCGCAAAATCATGTTTGAAACTCTGATGGTCTTTTTTAGCATGATATTGCTTGCTTGTTTATCCATCCTGTATGTTGCATTAGCAGCTTAAATAGCTGTTAATGTAGTTAGTTTGAGATCAGACATGGAGGTGCATGTAGTACTTCACATTACGCTGCGACAATATGGAATACTTGGGATCTCCAGCTTGCAATACACATGTCAAGGGCGCACACAGTGCTAACCATGTGCAAGTAAAAATTGATTAGAGGAGTAAAACTGTGTTCTTTTGCAGTGTTCCTAAGGCTTATTTAGCCTGAGCTGTATTTATGGATTTATGTCTTGCTGCTACTGTCATGACAAACTCAGACACATCATAGCTGCTCAGACTAAGCGGCAGAAGGGCAGAGAATGCTTCCACGGCTAAAACTGCCCTTACTGCATAAAGCTAGACAGAGAGTGATGGGAGTTAATCACTGAAACATGAACAGACAGGACTAGGTTGTCATAATAAGAAGCTATCAAATCACAGCTCTGTTAAACTCTTCAATGTTTTATCATAAGCAGCTGTCAAACTCTTATGATTTCATGATTAATACATTACGGAGCGATTTCCTCCCTCATACTGTTGCCTGTAGTGGTTTTTTTATAAACTGGAGGTGGTTTTGGTGATTTATTTAAAGTGAGCTGCAACTCTGCATGTGTATGGATACGAATGTGTAAAAAAGCACCCATTTTCCTCCTTTAAGGAAATAATTCTCAGGCCTGGCTTCATGCATAGAGGGGACTGCTCTGTACATCCTGCCTTTCATCATGCCCCTTGGAAGGCATAGAAGTAGGTTTGCAAGCACTGTTGAAAACTTGTGTTAACCTAGACAAACCTAGTTCACTGTATCTCCCCACAGTAACTAGTAGTGAGTAGTGTCACTAGAAATAGCTTCAGCATCACCTATTCCTGTGGAAAAAAAACAGAAAGAAAAGGAGTTATCACTGATTTTTACATAGACAAATCTGAAGGTGAAAGAGAGAATTTAATGATTGCTAAGTCTCTCTCATCATGTTTTCATGTGAAGGAAAAAGCGCGGGACATCTGCTTTTCCCAGGAATGTCTGGGGCCGCTGGTGCACTGGTACAAAACTTGTGAAGCACTTGAACCAAACTAGGAGAAACAACATGGCCATTAAATAACTTAGAGCTCTGGCAACCAAAAAGCATGGGGCTGTCCCTGAGAGGCCCCTGCTATGCCCGCTTGGACGCTGAGAACCAGTGACTTGAGGTATTTGCATGTTTCACTTGAACTGAAATTAGTGCCCTTGAAAATCACTGCTAAACAACAGGTATTACAGGTTGTAATAACAACCGAGCTGCTCTTTGCTATAGTGGACTCCTGCCAGGACAGGATTTCCATCTTTTGGGAGACATTTCAAACCAGCCTGAAGTCTGAGGCTTTTTTGGACTTGTGGCTTTATGGATTTGCTTGTTTAAGACTGTTGGTGTTTGCTTTAAGTTTTTAAGCAATAAAATAATAATAATAATGTTAAAAAAGCTTTGGAGAAAACTGCTGCCAATGTCTGTTTCTTTTGGAATTTCTAAAAAGGTTTCTGAGGAGGGCTCCTTCGTGACAATATAATTAAGCAATGAGACATGACAGCTCGTCATTTCAGGGTTATTATTGTATGCCTAAGGTGGCATTGCAGGCATGAGGCTGAAGGGCGAGTGGCTTTAATCACCCATTAAGTGCAATAATCCCTTTGATACGCACTGTCTGGAAAGACTTATCAAAAAGGAATTTAGGAACAATATTAAGATGAACAGACAAACTGGTGAATGCACCAGGCGTGAATATTGATGTGGTTATAACATCACTGACAGACACACTAAAAGGTCTATTTGTGTCATGTTGTCATCATTAAAAGCACCCCGAAGGAATGACTTTTAATAAGAAGTAAAATATTGCAAGGACTTCTTTGATATATTTGGTGGTTTTCATCCTTAGATATTTGTTTTATATACTTTAGGCATAGGTCACATAGACTTTAAAGTGAATCAGCTCATCTATGCAGTACAGCTGGATAAAAAAGCAGATGGTTGACAATGATACAGTGCCTGTCTATACCAGTACAATCCTATCCCAAAATCAGTTAATCTGTGATCCACAGTTCTAGCTCACTTCAGTACCTTTGCCTGGCACTCTGCTCCCAAGGGAAGCAGCTCTTCCAAAGGAGAGAGTTCCTTCATAATAGTCCTGTGAAGATGTGTGGTTTCCACATCTGTTTGAGCTTGTAGAGCTGGGAATTGAGCTATAGTCTTCAATGATGATACGGATGCCAAATTACCAAGCTACTTCATTGACTTAGCAAAATATTTTGACTGGTTTTAAAGGAAGGGCATAAAACATGGTTATTTTCCTATGAAATGGGTTATGGAAAGACATAGTTTTTCAAAGAAATGTAATTGTGTGAATTTGTGAGATGTGAAGTTTTATGCTATTATGCCACTAAGTGGAGAAATCCAGTGCCAACATAAATGTTGGTAGCATGTTCGTTGTATTTACAGTTCTGAAAATGTTTGCTTTTCCTTGGCTTCCTTTATGTGTATTAATGCATTAAAACAATCATCCAAATGTAAATATGAGGGATTAAAATATTTGCCGTGACTCAATATAATTGTCCTATGCTGTGGAACAGAGTAGTTTGCTGAATTGGCTTTTGTGTGAACTTAGGTGATGTTTGCATATTTTCTGTTGTGTACAAAAAGCTTTGCCCTTTATTTGAAGCCTGCTTTGACTGTGTAATTACCATGCTCCAATTTCCATTTGGACAATCAAAGGTTCTCCTGTCAGGCCATTTGAGTACACATGGGCTGAACAATTAAAATCTTCCTGTTGTGGGTGCATGGGGGTTTGTGGGGATTTCGTTTCAGGAAAGAAGAGGGGTAAAAGTTGTAAAGGTGAAAATGAAAATCGATGAGCATTGGAGCTTGTGTTTTGTTTTGCCTTTCAAGGAGATCCATGGGGATGCATCGTAGCGGGGCTGTTGTCACCGATTGCCTTCAAAGGAAAAAACCAAAATGAATTCTTTGAGCAATATTTAAAGAATTAGACTTAAAAATAGAAGAAAGAAGTCAATAAAATTCCCTCCAAAGAAAGGGTTAAAAGAATCCCGCTGAAATTTCCCTAGGGACAGGATAGTCTAGTTTTGAAAAAAGTCATTGTTATGCTAGTAATAGGATACTCCTTAAGCTTGTTCTTAAGTCTTATTTTCTTTACTGCAGGTTGAGAAAGTTTCTCTCCATCGAGTTCCATGCGGTTGTTCTGGAAAGGAATGGCAAAGCTCTGCAAGGCTTCACAACAAAAAAACTCTCTTCCTGTAAAGGCAAGACCCTGCCAAAATAAATAGGGACTGCAGCAAATGGTACAGATGGTCATTTTTTTTAAGCACGTCTGTATGTATTATATATAATAGGAGCATGCATACATAGTGTGTATATGGGTGTGTGTACATGAATTTGCATACATATCAATATTTTCTTAAATATACATTCTAGAGCCTATATAATCAGTGCAAGCTTTCCTGGAAACTGGGCTCTTAACCCTGAAGCTCATCCTGTAGAATGCTGAGATGAAGATTAACATGCTGGGTACAAAAGCTAATTTCTTAAGAACGATAGAGTTCCTGAGAGCAGCGCAAGCTCCTGATGCCTGGAACAGCCAGATGAAAATGGCATGGTCTAGTGATTAGAAGGTTTTAGGAGGAAATAATACTTTTCTTGTCACTGAGCTGCGTTGGCAGAATGAGTGCAGCAGCTGGAACGCATATGCAGAGTGTTTACTGGAGCGACTCTTACACTTTCAGACAGAAGGAAATCCTGTGCAGGATTGGAAAGCGCAGAGAGCTGTCACCAGGGAATAGGCTGGCTGTGTGTCTCCATGAAATAAAAGCTGTGCGGACGACAGAGCCTGCAGTGGGCACTTCCTGCCCCCTTTGCTGCAGCAGTTCAAGGTTCCTTTTTCTTTCTGCCCCTTTTTATTTATTTATAATGGAAGATGTTTAATCTACTGGCATTATCAATAGAAATGCTGATGAATCAGGATTTGCTTTGTATCAGACTTCAAAACTACGGTTAAGTATGGGGTGGTTTTTTTGTTATTGGCTTTTGGGTTGGGTTTTTTTGTTTGTTTGGCAAAAGGAGAACCTGGAAACCTTGCTATCTCTCAGGTTGCATAGGTTGATCTGTCTAGATTAATAAAACATCTGATATTACTTGGGATGGGTTTTGTTGCTTGTTTGGGGTTTTTTTTCCCCCCCAAAGCTGTGTAGCTTTCTAACTACCATGAATGCATTTGAAGCAGTAGCAAACCCCAGCGACTAAAAGCTGCAAACACAAGGTGTGGTTTATTGTTTGCTGATGACCAGTATCTTCTAATGAATAAGAAAACATATTAATTCTCCAAATAAGTTTTAAAAGCCGAAATTAATGACGTGTTTATGTGACAGGTTTGTGGGAGGGATTTCAAATATAATCATCATCAATCTGGCTACAGCCAAAATAAATTTAATGAAAAGTAAAACAAACTGTTGCACAGACAAAGTAGGCCTTCGGGGACTCATATAATAATCTGTTTTTTTATTGAGCTGTGTATAATATTTCTGTTCATTTCTCGTCCAGATAGAATCTCAGTATATATAACATTGCTGTTAAAGCTAAGAAGAGTCAACAGATGCCACCACCCAAAGGAGAGGGGAGAAGGAAATGAAGAAAACAAGAAAAGCAGACATAAAATCTTTGTGTCAAATAAAGAAGCCATGCCCAGATAACCGTGTCAGGCATGGTGCAATTGTAAAGGTAAGCATCAAACAGAAGAGCTTTAATGTAAGGATGGTAACTTTTACAGGAATATGTGACTGTGTTGGGGTGTACGTTCCGGAAACCCCAGATGCTGCTGTCACTACTAATAAAATTATTACGAGGTTTGAACTTTTGGTAAAGTTCCTGTGTATGTTCTCTCTTTTACTGAATGGAAATGTCACATTTAATCAGATGGAGAGAGGTTGGGCCCCCATTTCAGAAGCACAGAAGCAGTGCTTACACAGGAGCAAAGTGGCCAGTGGCCTCAGTTAGCACTATCTGCTCTGGCCTGAGCTCGGTGGCATGCAATGGATGGGGGAAGCTGTGCTGGTGTTTGGGTGATGGTGAACCAGGTTGGCAATGTTTTTTTGGGCTGACGTTCTGAAGGCTACTGAGCATAGCAGCTGACTCCCAATAGACCTGCTCCATTAATTGGTATCGCTGACGAGGAAAGGCTTAAATTCCTACTTGCACCAGTTCCAGTAAAAATGCATCGGTCATTTTTGATTCTTTTCTTGATGCTTTTCTGCAAATATGTTTTAAGGACATTTTTGCCAGAGAAAGGGCTTTTGGGTTGAGCTGAAGCCATGTCACAATCTTTCATTCACAAGTTCAAATGCATTACATCCAGCTGCCAAAAAATATCTGCTTTGGCATCATTGTCCAGCTTCCCTGTTCCCATTATTGCTTTCCAGCCAGTGTAATGGGAGTACATGGCTGTCATTCAAACAGATGAAAACCTTTGGCATTGAAAATATGTCAAGGGGTGCCTGTTTTTTAAAGGAAATACACCCATTCTTACTATTGCATGGGTTTTTGATCAGATAAAACCCATCTTGTGTTAGCATTTAAATTAAATGCGCTGCATTCTGACCCAACAATAACAAAATCAAACCCACTCATTGCCAAGTATCATAAGCTCTTGAAATACATTCAGGCAGTGCGATGATATTAATAGGGAAGTGGATATCAGGTTTCGGCCGACAAAGCAAACCACACGGTGGAACATGAGAAGTACTGTGCTTACTGACTTCAGAATAATATGGAAGACAGAAGCCCTATCAAAAATTATACTAATAATCTAACACTGTACATTTATATGGAAACTTAGTCTGGAGTATCTCAAAGGTGCTTCACAAAGAGAGACATTTTTATCTTATCTCTCCATCTAGGTGTCTGAGGTAAAGAGGTTAAGCAGTTTGGATTCATATTTCAGAAAAGCATTTTCCAAGGTGTGTCTCAGCAAATGCTCTTTAAGAAACTAGGTCAGATTGCAGCAAAAAAGACACAACAGTCAGCGGGGAAATGGCTGAATTCCACCAGAATTTGGTGAGACACCAGACAAAGCTTCAGTGTCTGCTTGCCCAGTTCTTAAACTTTCCTGTTGAGCATCTCTACTAACACATTTAAGAGTATGAAGGGGCACCGGGATGGGCTTTTGGTCTTATCTGCTGTGGTTGCCTTGGGAATAAAGCTTGGCCTGCTCTTTCCAAGTCTGTAGTTATCATAGGTAAACATGCATCCACAATAGATAATCTGCTGACATATTGGTAATTAGTTTTAAAGCTAGTGAGAAATCTTGTTCAGACATTTTTATATGATTAACAAGAAGGCTGAATTTCCCTGTTATTGTCCTTATATATATATCTATATCATACCTGCTCTGAGAGCAGTTTTAATCAAAAGAGTAGACTATGGAAATAAACTTACTCCAGTTCTGGTAGCTGCATGGTGATTTCTGACAACACGGTTGCAGTTGCATCAACAGTTTTCTTGACCATACCTATAACCTTGGAGGGTGTTCTGCTCCTCAGAGGGGGTATACTGTTCTTTCTGGATCTCAGTAAGAGAGGCATTGCTACAGATAAAGTAATGAAAGTGCTTTAATAATAATAACAAGATAAAAATAGGAAGAGGAATACAGATGGATAGATTTTGTCTCCCTTTGGATGCCAGGAGCCCTGCATCTGTGCTGTGTCAGACAGACCCCAGGTAGACAGCCAAAGCATGCTGTGCACAGTTGCCTCTATGGAGAGGCTAAGTCTCCCTCCCATGCCATGGTGCCTTTATTCAGCATAACAGACACAACCGTATTGCTTGTCTTGACAGGTAAGAGTGTTCTCTCTTTCCCTCTGTCCACCAGAGCATATCCAACTGTATGTATCCAGGAATGATACGGTGCATGTTCAGGTTGGACCAAACGAAACATAGCTTTCCATTTCAGTTGTCTGTGAGACGAATATGATCATCTTTGTGTAGTTGTGTCATTTTTATATCCTGGACAGAACTGTTCTCCTTTTAGTTTTAATTAACCCGTTGTAATATCAGACCTCAGCACACAACCAGAGAGCTTGCTAACGGAAGGCAAACCAGTCTTGACCTCTGTGTTAAATCTGCAAGGTTATGCAATAGTATACATTATGGACATCCAGAACTGTCTGCTTCCTGCAATCTATGTTGTAGGCCTATTGATAATAATTATTCTATATTCTGACTTATAAAATCTTGAGTGTTGTATCACATTACTGTAATTGCATGCTCATGGTAGGTCTTGGACCAAACTCATGGAGATAATGGGAGAATTACAGATAGGTTAAGTACTAAGGAACTGCTGGTTCAGCTTTGGTACTATGAAGGACATTGGTAAACAGACTAAGCTAATCTGTAGACCAGTTAGGGCCATCCAGCACAGGAAGTTCACTCGCTGCCAGAATGTTAAGGAATTCTGAGCCCAAATCTTTCTCAAAGAATTTAAGCTCATTTATCTGATGTCTCCTGTGGGTTATCAAAATGTTGTCTTTGATTGTTTTGATGAACAGCTACCAAAAGGATGTTCCTGGGAGTGTCTAGGATCCAGGCAATCCTATAAAACCTTGGTGCCCAGATATTTATCATGGAAATGGTCTCTTAAGCAAATTTCACTCTAGGTATCACTGTGCACCTGTGACCCCATAAAGGAAATAGAAAACTCTGTAGGAAATCTGTCCTTGTGCTTTGTTTGAGTTCTTTCTGTTAATGGGCTTAAGTGCTGCTGCTATTATGTAAACAGGAATTAAAACACAGGTTGTATAAATATAATGCATTTGAAAAATTGAGTGAATTCAGTTCACTGTCAGTGATTAAATGGCCTCACTGCTTGATATCAACCAACTGTGCACAGAGCCAGACAATGGTTTGCTCCTGAGCTATAACATGTTGATGTGTGCAGAAAATCTGTGTTTGTGTACATATTCCTTTTACAACAGGGTAGAATACAGTGGGTACTGCTGATGGGATGTGACTCCATGTCACATCATCTCTGCCTCCAACCAGGGCTATCTCCATGATAGGGTACTGTACTGCAGAGGCAAAGGGGTGAGTCTGACAACGGTGGGCTGATGTTCCAGACAAGGGAGTTTTGTGCACACAGATTGTATAGGTTCCATCTGATTGACAGTCTTTGCACACCCTAGCAAGTAACTTGCAGCTTTCCTGAGTGTCACCCTCAGGATTGTCAGTCTTTGGCTGGTTTAAAGCAGTGCCTTTGCCATTTGCTTCCTGTTACTGGTTAAAGTTTCCTAAGTGTTAACATGCTTGCATTTCAATCTCTGCCTAAGAGAGATGCAAACGGAAGTGCCAAGTTCTATGGCAAATCCCTAATTCTTCTGTGCATCCTTCGTTAGTGAAAGGTCACTCTGAAGAACAAAAGAGAGCTGTTTCTAACAGGTTTACTTTTGCAAGCAATGCCCTTCAGCATCCTTCTTTTATTACTATTATTGATTTATATTTAAATGGAGCAGGGGGGAGTGTTCTTTTCCTGTTGGTTTTCCCTGTGGCTCAGTTAACTTTGGCAGCACCTGTGCATCACTACCAACAACACTTTGCTGATATCAGGTTATGCCAACACATCCAGATTTTGCCATAGTACTGATGATGTCTCCAAAACAGGCCTGGATACCCTTAGTTCTCTCAGCACATTTCAGCTCACCTCATTGCCTGTGGAGTTTACTCAGACGCTATCTTAGACTTGCACAAGATGAGGGGTTTTTCCATTAGCTCCTCCATGTCTTGTCCAATCTGGCTAATCCTTAGTTTATGAATAGATATTTGTTGAATATATCATTGTTTCTTTTTCTGATATGCAAAGTAGTGAGGTTTACAAGCTTTTTCTCATAACCTGACCAAGCCTTTGATGCTGATTTAATAGTCTTTAAAGCCGCTCTAAAGGCTTGTGTGAAGGGAATGGGACTCAGTTCTTTATAGATTATTATGGCTGGCTATAGCCCAGGGCAATAAAATTCAAGATAGGTCAGCCTAAGGTCTCAGAAAAGTAGTTTGCAAGTAGATTAACAACTAAGGAACCTGTCTGAATGTGAAAATAGGAACTATAAGTAAATGAAGTAGGTGGTTGAGGTTCAAATTCCAGGAAAACAAAACAAAAATAACCCACTCCCCAAATGTTTGCTGATGGGAAAGAAGGCACTGGGGACTCAACAAAGGCACAAATTCATGGGGATTTTTAAGTTACACAAGTGGTATTTTTACAAAAATAAAGCTGTATGTATCATAATTAAATTGTATTTGAAAAAGTTCTAAGGTTTACAAATTCTCTAGTTATGTACGTGGTGACCATAACAATTGGTGCATTCACCTTCAAATCACTGTATAAACTTCAGCTAACATCCCTCATTCCTATACCTTTTCACAGGTATCCTGTGAGTTAAAAGAAATCATGTGTGTTCTCAAAGGAGTTTTTGTGTTGATACATACTTGTATTGAGAAGAATCTACCTTGGAGGTAGAAGAATCTACCTTGGAAGGATCCATCACAGTGGAAGACTATGAAAAGGAAATCAAGTCTTTTCTCTGGGTGCTAATCAATGGTCTTCTTCCTCAAGCAGCCACAAGGTTGATAAAAAATAGGAATACATGGCACTAATTAATTGGTGAGGGAGGCACATGTTGGATATTTTACCTTGTTGAGCTTAGATACAGGTTAAGAAGTAGTAAACTTATGCGTACTTTGCAATAATCAGATATATTTATATCATGCCTATATTTTTATATCATGCTTATTTTGCAATCATCAGACATTTTTAATTATGCCTAATAAACAAGGAGAAAAATGTGTAAGAAAAGCTATAAATCAGGATCGAAATAGAAAATAATTTCATGCCGTGGATGATTCACTAATCGGTATGAAGTTACTATTTTCCTCCTACAATTACTGAGCTCAGCCTTTCGTAATTGATTGATTTTAAGGCCTGCCAAAGAGATAAATAGCAAAACTAATTCATTTTTTATCAGCTCAGTTAGTTCTTTCTTAGCCATTTACAAGATCCAGCCTATTTTGGTGGCAATATTAGTAGACCTTTCATTAATTTTGTAAGGGAAAAATGCATAACATTTGTTCATAGGCATGATTTTTGATGTATGGTTCCAGATGTGGGTAAGGAAGCTGTATTGTATGTTCTGAGGTTTTCCTATTGAGCATTTCTGAAATTTCAGAAATGAACACTGAGTAGGTCTAAAAGATACAGTATGGGGTGCACGAGAGATGTTTTTGACACAATAGGGTCAGAGAAGTTAAAGACACCTTCTTTGTTGGCAATTTTGGCAGAAATACTAAAACACAATGTGGGAACTGCAAACCTTATGACATTCAGTAAAATGTGAAAGGCTTCATGTCTGTAATATATGACTTGATGTCATGTATATGAGTTGGTAGCTTTTGCACAATATATAATGAATCGCACTTTTTTTGTCTGAAGCTTGAAAAGATTTTCCCAGTGTAAATAACTCATGCTTAAAGTGCCGTGTGAATTTAAAACCCCCTGTTGTCCACATGTAAGAAAGTTCATTTCATGATGTTGCAAATAATTCATTCGCTATTCTTAGCTTAATGGCTCCTCGTAAAAATGCAAACCGTTTTGAGAAACCTTTGGTATCCAAATGAAGGATGTATAAAGAGAGGTATGTATAAAAAGCAGGGAACCAATTATCCTGCTACATCACTGGAACCTGAAGTTCAGTTACAGTTCCCCGTTGCTTTGCTGGGTCTTTTATTTGCTACTCTAGTGTGGGCTTCAATAAATATAACATAACTGCATTTTTCTGCTTTTGTTAGATGAGCTCCCCTGGCTTTCACTGTTGGAATGTAGCCTTGTGTCTTGGGAGGCAGCACCGACATTTCAGAACCATTTTGGAAAGAGGTCTGTAAACCTTTTCTTTATAATTGTATTCATATTGTATTGAACTATATTTTCCTATCTTTATATAATAGATATAGAAATGTATTTTATGTAATATATATAAATATAAATAAATAAATATAATTTTTTCCCTATACATTTAGAGAAGTGGGCCGCTCTGACATGTAGAGTCCATTGTACCTGAGATGCCCATTTGACTGGGAGAGACAGCAAGGAAAGAACCTAAACAGTCAGGACAGTGAAGGCACCTAAAAGCAGCTGTACTGCATCTGACCAAAGCTTTATGTTCTGAGTGAGGTAAATCCAGAGATAATTCACCTCTGATATATACTATAGCACAGTTGTAGGAATGGGTACAGCAAAGCTTAACCCGAAACTTTGTCAGTGGAGTGGCAACTAGTGCCACAAAGGGGCACTTGGCACATGAGGAAAAGCTGAGGGAGTTGGAGCTGTTCAGCCTGTAGAAGGCTCAAGGGGTCTTATCCATGTGTGGGGGAGATAAAGAAGGTAGAGCCAGACTCTTCTCAGTAGTGCCATGAGAGGACAGGAAGCAATGGGCACAAGTTCAAACACAGGAAAATCTGTTTAAACATAGGAAGCCACTCTTTTACTGTGAAAACCATCTAAACAAGGCCCCTGGTGACATGGTTTAGTGGCAGACTCAGCAGTGCTGGAGTAAGAGGATCTTAAAGGTCTTTTCCAACCTAGTGATTCTATGATTCTGTGCTGATTGAACACTGGAATGTGTCACACAGAGAAGTTCTGGAGTCTTCATCCTTGGAGACATTCAAAAAACAGCTGGCAATAGACCCGAGCAACCTGCTTTATCTAACCCTGTTTGAGGAGGGGTTTGGACTAGATGATTTCCCAAAGTGCCTTCCCCCCTCAACAGTGCTGTGATTGTGCAAGTTTGTTTTAAAATAAAGCTGACTGCATTCATCCCAATCTCATACTCGCAAACTCAGATGCACCACTTTCTATGTGTCCAAACACTCTTGCCAGCATGCAGGCATCAAGGCCTGTGTCTTGCCAGAGTTCCTTGAGGTTAAAGAGGGCAAACAAAACTGGATCTTGAGTTCTTATGACCTCTTGTGCAACCCTTAAGCTAGCAACTATGTGCTTGCTCTGGATTTCCTGTTGTGCTTCCAGGAGCTGACCATGATTGTGATATCTCTCTCTATCCTGTCTCAGCTTGCTGAACATTTATCCAAGGTCTGCCTCACTTGGTGTCTTAAGGTCCAGTCCTTTATTTCCCTGCCTTTATCTCTCAGCCAAGTGAGCCTTTGTCAAGTCTGAATGGAGTCTGTCCCTTGTTCTCAAATCTTCCTTGATTTCTCATTCTGAGCGTCCTGGAAAGCTGCATGTACATGTGCTAGGAACTTGAGCATCTGCTAATCTGGGTGCCAAGGGCCTGCAATTCTTATGTGTCTTTTTCTGCTCTTCTTTCCAGTGTGTCAGCACTCAGATATACCTCTTCATTTTCTGTTCTTCCATCTTAGCATTTCTATTACAAATGTCTACACCCCAGCACCCTTTAGTGTAGCCCCAAGTACTTCCTATCTAAAGTCTGTACCCATAGGTTTAATAACCCTTGGTGAACTGTTATTTTCCCTTCTTAAGTTGTCAAATTTCTTTTTTTTTGCATATTTATAGCTGGGGCTTTTTCCTTCCACAGCATTGGATGGCAATTAATTTACTATAAATCCTATGGAGAAAAATCCTTCCTTTTATTTGCTTTACAGCTGCTGCCTGAGAGTTTGCTTTGGCATCCCCTAGGTCTTGGGTCAGGAGAAATAACAAATAACTGGCCCATATTACCCTTTGTATTCCAGTCATGATTCGAAGACTCTAGTGTATCTTCCATCAGTCATTTCTTTTCTGAGCTGTAGAATCACAGTCCATTTCCTCTCCTCTCATCTAGAAGTCACTCCATACTGCTGATCATCCTTCTTGCTTTCCTCTTTTTCCTGTTCTGCCACGAGATGTAGGAACTAAAGGTGTGCACAATACAGATCGACTGAGCCACCGAACCACAGCATAATATTGTGTTGCTGCTTTCTTTGTTACTTTCCTATTAACTCCTAGAGTTCCATTTTCTTCATTTGCCTTTACTCAGCAGCACCGCCTGATAGACCTACCCACGAAAGTTCCAGAATCTCTTTCCTGTGTTGGGGTGAGTACTTAACAGCCCATAAATTTAAATGATTTTCCCTCTGAATGGATTTATTTAAACTTACTAATATTGAATGTTAGGTGTAATTTTATTTTCCTTCTGCAATTCTATTGCAATCTTGCAATCAAGCAGGTTTTGCTACCTGAATATTTTGGTACCATCACCGAACTTTATAATTTATTTGCTTCCTTTTCCAAATCACTGTTATAGGTAAGTCAGATATCATAGGTCCAGCTCATTTATTCTGTCAATGAATCTGAATAGATCTGTGCTGTGTTTCTTCCCTCAGCCAAAGGGACCTGGATTGATCTCCCAGTCAATGCAACTGGCTGCCAGCATCCAAAAATATTTCCCACCGAGTTGCTGGATAAACAGGTTAGACTTGCTGATCTGTATTTTCCCAAGCTACCCATCTGCCTGCTCTGAAAAGCAGTGTCATGTTTGCCATCTTCCCTCGATATGGTACGGATAGAGATTCAGGCAGTAAGTTGTTTAAGAATAAGCTAGTAGTTTAAGAATTCCATGTGTGAATTTCTTTAGGACTCCTGAGTAAATGTCACATTCTGTGGCCAATTTGTTTCCATTTCAGTGATTCATTCTAGGACCTTTTCTTCTGGCTTTTCAGTTTGAGACAGTTCTTCCACCTCATTCCCTGAAAAGAAAGGATCCTCTATAATTTCTCAGTAATAAATCGGAGAGAAGTAGCTCTTTTGCTATAACTGTATCTCCTGCAAGTGCTCCTGTTAGGCTGTGATCATCCCTTAGCCCCAAAGGCTCTCTGTCAGGCTCTCTAATGTGATGGTTCTGAAAAAGATTTTTACTATTAGTTTTTATTCTGTTAGAATGTTCTTTCTCAAAGTCACTTTTGCCTTTTCTCTACTCTGGTTTTACTTTTGACATGCTTTGATTTAACTCTTTTCTGGTTTTCTCCATTGTATATGATCTCTGTGCTTCGAAGCATGCTTTCTTATTTCTAATATTCCTCTTTACCTCTGGCTCTACCATTTTCTGTCTCACTTCCTTCAAAATCTCCAGCCAGCCATACATTTTTACAGTGTTGTTTGTAAACAACTGTGTATCACTTGTAACTTTTGTTGTTCCTTTTCTGCTTCTTTTTGTCTAACCTACCAACCAAATGTTCCTGGGTGAGGGTTTTGGGTTTGCCTTTTTAATTCCTCCAAGGAGGTGGATTGTGAGTACACTGTGTTCAGAGTAATATTTCAAGCAGCACGTTTGCTGGGTTAAGGAATTAATCACTCAACAGTTTGGTTTTTTGGAAGCTCTCTGACCAGTTGCGTCAAGAACGTAGTTTCTGCAGGAAATGGCAATTGTCCATATATCTGAGACCATCAGATCGCCTCACCTCCTTGTGTTTTCTGTCCCTCCAGTGACTCTGGTCTCACTCAGCATGTCACCACTGACAGGTTGATACTGCTGTCATACTGTCTTTTATCATGTACCAAGAGACCCCAAAAATATTGCTGTCAGTGTTTAAATCCAGACATTCTAGCTCAGTCTTTACACACCGTTAGACTTCCAGCATTTGTATGGGAATAAGTAATTACCTGTGGTCTTCTTGTCTATTTTGGTGTGCAATGTGTAAATGGGACTTTATTATATATTTATTTATGTAAATGAAACTTTAGTATTGAAATATCCTTGTTTCCTATCAGAATCATATTGATTTCTGACCCAACTTGTGGGTTTTTTCAAAAGATAGAGCGTTTTTATGACTTTCCCAGGAGAGGGTGAGTCATTCCCATCTTTGTGCTCTTTCCACAGCCTTTCATTTTAAAACTCCCCTGACACCTTTCTAACTCTTAAGAGCCTAAAATGTGGTATATTTTTTGTGTAGATAGAGACTGTCTTTCCTCTGTAGGCCTATTTCAGAGTGTCCTTAATTATTAATTAATCCTCTATCCTAATTAGTCCCTCTTCCCTGATATGAAAGAGAGAGCACAGTTAACCAAAGTGCTAATTTATAGGGCATTTGAATAATTATGTACTGGTTGCCTAGGTTAATGCGCATCTTCTGCTAAATAAACATCTGTTGCAACTAGCAGGGTGGAATCTGCTCTCCCCTGGAGTGGAAAGAGCTGCACCAGAGCTTGAGTAAGGGCTATCAGCCTGAATTAGTCATGTTCCTTGCAGCACAACTGGCTTGTTTAGGGATATCTCTGTTATCTCCACTGGACAATGCGCTGGTTTATGTAATCACACCATGAAGTCCTTATAGAGTGCATGAATAAAGGCAAATATCCAAAATGGGTTTCACAGCCACCAGGACTGCAAGTACTCTCCAAGCAGGAAGTCATTTAAGCCAAACAATAGGAAATGCTGAGAAAATAATGACATTGGGAAATCTGTTTCTCAGTCAGACATACACATTTAACTCAAAGCAGGTAGATGGTGCCTCTGTGGGACCAGGATTCACAATTTAGAACATTTTTCTGGGGTTTGTGACCCAAGACCATCTTTTGGATGTCTGAGGTGTAGCTAAAGTACTTAGCATGAGATTAGGGGCATAGGAATAAAATGGTCATTTTCATTATGCATATACTTGCAGGATATAGAATCATAGAACAGTTAGGGTTGGAAAGGACCTTAAGATCATCCAGTTCC
>JBAFWW010036709.1:32922-51012 GCA_036873685.1 Agapornis canus
GGATGATCTTAAGGTCCTTTCCAACCCTAACTATTCTATGATTCTATGAAAAAACTTTTGTTATTGGATAACAGGCTGTCAGGAGGAGTACACAAGGTAGAAAGTGTTATATGCCATTGAAGTTGAATTCTTCACTTTAAGGAAAACCGAATATATTTTAGAAGAAAGATTTAAAAGTTACTATTCACTTCCATTCTGAATCAGCACCTAGAAATTTGACCTGGTGGTTTGATGGTTTTTCTTCATGTATGTACATTCTGTTTATTTTTACATTAAAAAAAATACAAGAAAAGTGAAGGATAGGAGCAGGGACATAAGCCTAGAATTGGGAATGCTTCACATTATCTGTGTAATCTCATATTCATTATATGCAAACCCTCTATTAATCCATCAACTCTGAAAGATCTGCAAACATTTAAAAGATGACAACTTTAATTCTAGTACCATAAATTCCAAAATATGTTCACAAGTGCAGCTCATGTCCATCAGATATCAAGAAAATTGGTGTTGTGAGTTGGTGGTGGATGTTGTTAGGGTTTTTTTACTTTTTAAACTACATTACATTGTTTACAGACCAGCATACTGTTTATCCAGAGGGGGCAGGTTTGGTATTTTTCCCCCCCAAGACTGAATAAAACTTCTGAGGATGGCCAAGAACAACAATAGCAACAAATAATATGAAAGGATTTGAAGTCTGGAGATTATTTTTTTCTTGCTATGTCCCCTCCCTTTTGGTACAAGTTTAGTACAGTTGCTGGCAAAGAATATCACTGATTTATTGTTCTTGATAGGGAAACATTAGTTTCACAGTCCTGGAACATAAAAATACTGTATCTACCAGTCAAGAAGTGGGTGCCTTCAAATTTATGGGCCTACTGGGGGAAAAAAAGAAACCATCCTTCTACAGTTTTCTGCACTCATTACCTTTATTTTGGGGGAGAGAATCCCCAGCAACTGTATCCCTGAACAGTACATCTGCACAAATCCATAGCAAATACATGATGTTCTCATGCATGAAACTGAAATACAGAGTGCCCTTCAGATGAACTAGCCTAGTTTACCCGTATGAAGAAAACCATTTTTTTAGGTTCACAATACACCTTCTGGAAATCTCAGAGCACCATCTGGTTTTAAGCAAACAATTGCAATTCATAAGCTAATATACCTACAGTGATTTGCAGAGAACAGCTCAGACCTTTATCTCAAAGTGCAATGACAGAAAATTGCATACTTTTCTAAATCAATGCTTCCTGAAGATTCAGAATCAATGCAGATGTCTTTTTCTTTCTTTAGTATTGCATCTATTCCTAAATTGGATTAAATTAAACAATATTAGATTGATAGATAATATAACACATGTCTTCTATCTCAATTTGACTAAACAACATTTATGATGCTCCTAAAGCAATGTTTTTTCATTTGAATCTTCATGCACAAAGCTTGGGATTCAACTGAATTTCCTCTTTGTCCTGTTAGTATCTTTGATGTAGCTTATTTGGACATGTGAAAATGGAAGAAGGTGATGTGGAATTAATTCAGATCAAAAAAGAGAATGGGGAATAATGAGTATCTCCATTAGCCCATTCTCCTCTTGATACATAAAAAGGAAAAAGTGTTGATATACGGAAACTAAGGGAAGGCTCTCTATTGGCAATTGTACTCATCTGTAATGACTGATGATGGTATCAACATTTCAGTAGGTGCTTGGGCCTTCCTAGTATAAATTCGATACTCCTAGTGTGATAACAAGCTCCACTGTAAAAATATTCCTCACTATTTCATGCCTGGTAATATGCATCCAAAAGATGTTGTGTTTTGACTGAGTGTCTTGCTATTTAAGTACTTCAAAAACTCATCTATCTACCTCAGTTCTTCCATTAATAACAGGTGCCTCAGATCATATAGATTTTTGTATTATATACAATGGAAGAAGTAATCCAACCAGCTACAGACAGCTTGGTTTTATTCTGCAGTGGTGCTAGCAGTTGGCATTTATGTTATCCTTCTTACTATTACTCTTAAAGGTCCTGGTTCTGAAAGACAGAATATCTGCAGATGAGGTTCAGAATTAAAAGTGTTGATCTAAATGTATTGTGAGAACTTGCATCTCAGTTCTGGTAAGTGAGGAATAACATTGCCATCTACAACCTTGTGAGAATAGTTACAGAGAAATACTTGTAATATTTCAGATGCTACACAGATATTTTGCCAGTTCTGAATCTGAAAATGATTGGATTCCAGGGAAAGGAAATTATGTGGTAAGATGAGTTAAGCTGAAATGTCAGGACTTAAGCATGGCGTTGGAAAGGTCTGAAAAGTTTTCATAGAAACTTAAGAACATTGGTGTTCTTTTAAAGTTCAAGCCACTGTCAGTTCTTCAGTTCTTTTTCTTAATACAAGATTCTAGCCTTTCATTCTTATGACAACTGACACCAAAATAAAAATTGGGTTTTTAAGATTAATTCCTATCTCTGCATTTCTCTGTGAACCTCTTCAGATTTTAAAGCTAGCCCTGCAAAAAACTGGACAGGTAGCTTGAAGCTAGATCCAGAATTGTGGCTAAGTCAGGGCTGCGAAAGCAGTGTTTGTGGCTTCATCATCAGTTAGCAAAGCCTGTGTCATCTAACAAATATTTGATATTACCCTGGTATCAGCAGGCTTTGGGATACCCCACCCATTGCTTTCTGTCCTGCCGGTAGAATTTCTTCTGCAAATAGTTGGTGAATTTGTGACGTGCTGTTACTTCTCTATATTATCTCAATACTAACCTACAAAAAAGAATATACCAGTAACTGGCTAAGTGGATTTTAGACCCATTCAGGTTACTATGATAAGTAAATTATTTTTAACATGAGACACTAAAGTATGCCTGTAAATTTAGCAATATATTTCAAGAGATCTTTATGATACTGGCAACCTGTGCAGGATAATTTAATAGCAGGTTTAGATTATAATTGTGTTCTTATAGTCAAGGTAAAAATACTACAAGAACAGATGTTCTAAGGATGTAGCAGACTTTTGATGCTGGTGTGATCTGGAAAAGGGTAAAGGTATGAAACTAAAAGATGATTGTAGAAGTTTGGGAAGGAGAACATGAAAACAATCATTACAGAACCTTTTAAGCAATAATTAGCAAGAATTCAAATAACATCCCCTCCCAAATGGAATGTTCATTCCTAGCCACAGAGATTCAAACTGATACCAACAACTGTTGCAACAGTTCTCAACACGTAGTTTTCAATAGCATTTTAATACTGGTATATTTCTAATATCAGCTGACAAGCAGATTCATGTGAGACAGAGCTGAGAAGAGAATCTTTCCCCTGGTGAGGAGTTCAACACTTTTATATGTAAGTGTTTAAAGCTGAAAGGTAAAGGGTAGCTAAGATTATTTAAGAAATCTGCTGTCTTTTTCCCAACAAGACAGCATTCAAGCACAGCACCATGGAGCAACAGCTTCTTGTTCAGATCTTTTAGGGGGTTGCATTTCCTCAAAACTGAAAGGACTAGAAGATCCTAACAAAATAAACCTAACTTTATATGCAATATGGCAACTAAAAAATGAAAGAATCTTAACCTTAAAAATAAAATGTTGTGATGAAGCCACCTACTGCAGTTAAAATGCTTTGAGTGATTTAACAGATAGATTTGTATGTTTAGATTCTAATTGACCTATTTCTTATCATGAATGTTAATATCCTTAAAAAAAAAGAAATAAATACAGAGACACACATTCATTTGTGTTGGGCTCCCTACAGTTGGGGGCCTCTCTGAGCAACATCCCATAGTTGTAAATAAAGCATTAAATTGAAAACAATGATCTTCAATGCGCTTCTTACAAGGACTAGTTTTAGAAATAAAACAGGTATTCAGATTCCAATGCAAGCAAGGACTTGAAAGAAAAATAACTTTGTTATATATAAAAATTTTACATTATTTTGTCCAGCTTTCACCATTATGTATCTGAAGGGGGCCTATAAGGGATGCTGGAGATAGACTATTCATTAAAGACTGTAGTGATAGGACAAGGGGTATCAGGTTAAAACTTGAACAGAGGAAGTTTAGACTGGATATAAGGAAGAAATTCTTTACTGTAAGGGTGTTGAGGCACTGGAATGGGTTGCCAAGGGAACTTGTGAATGTTCCATCCCTGGCGGTGTTCAAGGCCAGGTTGGACAGAGAACCTTGTCTGATATGGTTTAGCGTGAGGTGTCCCTGCCCATGGCAGGGGGGTTGGAACTAAGTGATGTTAAGGTCCTTTCCAACCCTAACTATTCTATGATTCTATGAATGTATTGAAAGCAGCACTGCAGACAAGGATTTTAGAATACTACTGGAGGAAAAACTGAATACGAGCCAGCAATGTGTACTTTCAGCCCAGAAAGCCAATCACATGCTGGACTGCATCAAAAAGAATGTGGCCTGAAGGTTGAAAGAGGTGATTCTTCCACTCTGCTCTGGAGTTACAAGACCCCACCTGGAGTATTGTGTCCAGCTCTGGTCTGTCCAGCACCAGAATGACATGGACCTTTTAGAGTGGGTCCAGAGTAGGGCCACAGAAATTATCAGAGTGCTAGAACCTCTCCACTATGAGGAAAGACTGAGGAGTTCTGATTATTCAGCCTGGAGAAGAGATGGCTCCAGAGACACCTTATAGCAGCCCTCCAGTATCTCTAAGAGTCTATCACATGAGTCAATGGGAGCTGTGTGGTTATGGAAGCTGTCCCATCTACATCAGGGACAAGCATATCCCCTGGGCTGGAGAATGAGTTCTGGATTTTTTATTTCTTTTTTTTTTTAAAATTTCTGATTAATCAGAAGTCTTCTCAATGTTAGATTTAGGATTCATGGGAATTATTTTGCTTTTTGGTAAGTTTCTGTCAGTTGCTTTTTCATAGCTCAAATCAACCCTAGGGTTGGCTTAAAGCTTTATTTGTTCAAAGCCTTAGAAAACCTTGATCTGATCTTTGTGTAAACAGCAGAATTGTTTTCATTAGGCCTAGATGTTGAATGTTTGGATTATTAAATACAAAATATTGAGGTTTAATGATTCTTTTATTGTCGATATTTTTTTAAACCTGAAGTAGAAGCTGGAAACTATTAACAAGATGCTTTTATGCTGAATCATTTAAGCCTGTTCATGAAACAAATGTTTTTTGTCCCTGTACTTGTGCTTTCTTATAGGTTCTAGATAATTAGCAGCTTCTTCTGGAAAAGCGGATGTGGCTCACAAGTAGCCTCTTAAGACATATGAGTGTATCACAAAGAAGATTAGAACAGCATTCAACAAATTATCAACAGTTACATTAATTTCTGCCAATATAACTTGCAGACTTCAGTTCTTTCTTTTAGTCTGACAAGGTCTTAGCTCCAGGCAAAGGCACCTCGAAAGCACCTCACAAATTGGTTTGATAGAGGTGTCAGTTTGGGCTTCTGTGAAGAGTTCATCCCATCCTTCCTCTCATTTTTTAGTGTTAAGGCTTTTAGCTTTAGACTAGAATCAGACATTTGATACTAGAAATTGAAAATCTTAATTGTACTTCCATGGCCCATTAAAGGCATTCCATATTAAAATTCATAAATCTGTGACTCTATGACTTTTGACTCATTCATGATCCTAAATATTCTCTTTCACTCTCTGTATAGGACTTGCATAACTTGCTAGAGGCCAGAGACACCATGATCTCAAATAATAAATTAGATAGGCTGACTGTTTTAATGTTTGGTAGATATTGTCCACAAACTGCATAGCTTCATGCCCACCAGCTCTCCTGGGGTTGGAAGAATCTCCACAAGTCTGTGTAACATTAATTTTCTAGCATCCTCCCGGTTTGAAAAACTTTCCTCTGCTATCCTAATAACTCTACTAATGTACATCAAATGGAGATGGAATCAGCAGCTGGCCAGAGGCCCAGGAGCACCTGAGTCCCTGGAGGTAGTAGTGATTAGTTATTTTCTGTCAACAAAAAGAGGTGACATCAGGAATTGTAATATAATTTTTCATTAGCAACTAATAACTTACAAGTTTATTTCTAAGTCTCCTGTAATCATAGAATCATAGAATCACACAATACTTAGGCTTGGAAAGGACCTTAAGATCATCTAGTTCCAAGCCCCTTGCCATAAGAAGGGACACCCCACACTAAACCATGTCACCCAAGGCTCTGTCCAATCTGGCCTTGAACATTGCCAAAGATGGAGTATTCACAAGTTCCCCGGGCAACCCATTCCAGTGCCTCAACACCCTTACAGTAAAGAATTTCTTCCTTATGTCCAATCTAAACTTCCCCTGTTTAAGTTTTAACCCGTTACCCCTTGTCCTGTCACTACAGTCCGGCCTGCATAATAACTTATTATTACACAGCATAACAAGAACTTCATACATGCAACAACTTCTTTTGACTATTGAAGAGCATCCTATGTGATAAGAAATTTGACTGGCATTGCAAGTGAATCTGGAAGTAGGAATTCTCAGAGAAAGCATCCTGAGCCTATGGAAGAAGACAAAACTGTGGACTTTTTTTCCCTTTTGTGTAAGTACCCCTTCATATTGCAGTCGCTGTGGATGTGAAGATTTGGCCCATTCTTTCGAACTCTGAAATAGCTAACTCAATTTTGCATTAATAGACAAGATTGATAATTATATATGAAACTTGTCTACAAAATTCCAAACCCTTTGAAACTGCTGATGTTGACAAAGGAAACTTCCCTGTCTGAAAACAAAACTGCATGTCTTCAGCATAGGTACTCTTCTTGGAGGGAGATACAATTCCCTAAACTCAGTATCTCACTAACTCTTCCAATAAGTAATGAAGGGTGAACAAGATGAAGAGATTTGGGAGTCTATGTCATTATTCTAGGGCCTGTATGTTCAGTAAATGGCCAAAACCATCTGCAAAATATTTTTGGAGGTCATAAGCAACATGTCACTGAATGTTGCAGTGGAGGAGAAAATGAGAATTCATTTCCAGGCTCAACCTGGCTTGCTGCTTCCTTGTAATAAGAGACCATTTCAACACAGGCAGCTTATAAATAAAGTCTTCTCATTGAATGTGGAAAATATTGCACACGTTGTGTAATGTATATGTTAAATGAAAAAGTCTCCCTTGTTGGATTGGCAGCTTGAGGCCGCTACATTAGCTCAACAGCAGAGCTGTGGGCCTCTTGGCCCCATCCCATCATCCCTAGCTTGGCTTGGGAAGTTAATTTTGAATTTGGCATGGGCACAAATTTATTTAAGGCAATGTTTGTTAGGTTCTAGCCAGTGGATGGAAAATATCGTATTTGATGCCCAAATTGTGACCTCCTGAGTGGAACTCCAGCAATGACTTTAAACTAAGAATTGGAGAAAATCTAAAGTGTAGGCATAGATGTACTTAAGCAGTTTCAGCTACCATGGCTTCAGTCTACTAAAGCACTCAGCAACAGAGCTCTAGATAAAATCCTAGTCCTACAGTCCTGTGTGACTTGGCCCTAAATTCCTTATCAGCAAAAGCACTTTGATCTGAATTTACCAAACAAAAGGGGTTAACGAATAAGATTTTGCTAGACCTAAATTGCTCAAATTAATCTTTCTTTCCCCTTCACTCAGGGTTGGCTGTCAGGTACTTTCAAGGCCTTTTCTTTGAGCATGTACAGTTTTCTTTTCCCCTTTACTAAAAAGAAATTGACTGTGTTTCTGCACTACTAGCTCTATCTACCCTTCAGCAATTTTGCCCTCTTGCCTAGCTCTTCCTTCTGTAGATGACTAATATTGTCTCTCCTCATCTTTCTCACCCTCTTAATGCTTCCAGCTCTCATAAATACTGTCATTGCCTCAGTTTTTGTGGCCCACATAAGCTTTGACCAATCTAACAGTACTTCAGAACCACAATATCATTCCTGGGGAAGCAATGGAACTTTAATAACAAGCTCCTTTTATGAGAGAAGGTAATCTTTCTGGGAAAGAAGAAATAAACTTGCTCTTTGTTTTGAAAGTTCTTCTGTTTATTTTCAGCTAAACTCCATATTTTCCCCATGTTGTTAATGTTTTCAGGTGCCTTTTTGGTTTTTATGGTTGCTGTGACCTTAACATTCATCAAAGCTGAATAGCTAAAATTGATTTGTTTTAGACATAGCAATAGAATGAGTCATGTCAGTAAACTTGTTCAACCATTTACTGAAGTCTGGAGCCTCATATGTATTTTCAATACATATATGCTTGAGAGGAGCCTTGCTTAATGGTTGCCCTAACAATGATACTCCTTTGGGTCCCTCTCCATTTATGATGTATTCTTGCTACTGCAGTGCACTTGTGACTTTCCTCTGGTTTTTGGCATCCAGGAGGACTCTCTGAAAGAGCCCAAAGGTAAAAAGCCCTGTTTGGGGAGGAGTAGATAATAAGCAACACCCAAGTTACCCTTTTCCACCTTGAAGCAGGGGTCAAGTTGGAGAAAAATACACATAGCATTCTGGATAGCAGGTTAGACAAATGAATATATCAAAATTTCCTTGAAAGAAATACAAGCTGTTCAGGCTTTATTGGTTCCCTATGAGAAGCCACATTTGTTTGTTATAAGGTAAGAGAGATGCCAAACTTGAGCTGTGTCATGCATTAACCCAGCATGTAAGCCCTATCTTTTTGAAGATTAAGAAAAAGACATGGTTAGAAATCATCTTATATTTAACTAGCTGAAATCACTAGTAACTTGTTTCAAGGTGAAATCAGCTGCAGCTCCTTGCCTTCGAACAAACAGAAGATAACCTGAATGCATTTGAATGTTACATGACTGAAGTTTTTACAGGTTGGTATTGTCTATGTTATTGTTTGCTACAAATGACTGTTGCTCAGATATACGGTCAAAAGATTTAGGAACATAAAAGCAGGTTTTGAGTACTGCAGCGGCACAGATGGGATGGTTATAGCTGTTCTAAAAGCATAGCTCTGAATTTCATGAATCTTGTTCAGTCAACCATACTTTTCTAGGAAAAAGACACCCTGTCTCTGTGAGTGCCCTTTTTTTTTTGAGCTCAGTTTTCATAACTATATGTACAAGAATTGCAAATAGACTACAAGTCAGTTTTAACAATATTGTATAATAACCTTTAATTTGGTGGTCAGGAAATCATAGGAAATGCTCTTCCCCTAATCTTGGCAGTACATTTCCCTAAGCTTCCTCCCAGTAACCGCATTGTATTTGCTGCCCAAATCACTGTAGTTTCTTGGACTACACATCCAAGTGGCTGACTGATAGCTGTTGAAGAATGTCAAGAAATGTAGAGTAACTGGACTGATGAATGAGCATCAACAGTGTGACTAATCCTTGATGGTAGAAAGTCCATGTGAAGTGCTGGAACTTAAAGACGTGCTCAAAAAGGCAATGGTAAACAGCATTATGTTGGCTTTTTCTAGTGAGACTGCTATAATAAGAGCATGTAGAAGGTGTGGTTTGCATCTTTCTGCTGAATAGCAATAGTTATTTTATTGCTTTTAAATGAAAGTGTGCCTATAACCTTGTATTCCTGTGCCTATAAACTTTTATTCACTGGTACTTCCATGGCAAGTGAGTTTTGAGTAGTTGGAATATCTGAGATGGAATTTACAAGTATGCTGATATCATGAAAGGAGAAGACTTATGAATATTACATGTGAATCTAGTAAGCAATCTTGAATTCCTGTAGCCCTCTTAGCTCAAGCAGAATGCAACAATATACATTATCTGAAGCAAATTATTTAATGTAATGTGTCTGCCACAAAGAGAGCATAGCTGAGCTTCTGAATACAAATCATAAATATTAATAGCTGGACCTCAGGAGAATCCTGCTGATTTGTTAGGCTACTAACTCAGGAACTGAAGTTTGAAGGAAGTGCCAATGCAATCTGATGCGAAGTGAAACAGCTGAATTTTGCACACTGCTTCTGAAGCAATAAAGCAATGATAGATGTAGTAAACCACTTCTAAATGCAGCCTTGAGCTAGTCTAGCTACTTTTCAGTGTGTGGTAAATGTGAAAAAGCATCTTTAGACAGGTTCAGTAGTATTCTTTGGCACACTGACATTGTTATAAGTTGTGTCTTGTGCCTTTTATATTTATGTGGAAGCTGTCTGCATGTTAGTGTTTGTGATGGGCCAGCTTCAAAAGGTTTGGAATTCCAGCTTCAGCTAAGTGTTTAAAAGGTCAGAGGCTTGTCCAAGACTTATCCAACCTCTCAAGTATGAAAACCCAAACTGGAAACAGTCTGATGGGAATAACATAATGCCCTCAAATGGAGCCAGTCTTGTGACCCCTTTTGTTTCTTTTTTTTCTCACCTCTATCTCCTCCTTTCTATGCTGTTCCTGAGGTAGGGTCATCCCTAAGACCAGGCCTTAACGTCCTCTTCAGTCATACGTTTCTTTAGAACTGATTGCTTGAACAAACTGAAGAGACACTAAATCAGGTCTGCTGTTTCCAAGGTTCTATCCGTGTCCCCAGGACTGTTTTATATCTGCTGCATTATGTGATTTTTGTGCTCTTTTATTATTTTTTACATAGACGTCTGATTGAAGGAATACATCTCACTCCTGGAGTGGAAAGCCAATAAGGCTGGGGATTCCTGCATCCAGCAGAGCTGTTTTGTAGTTCTGTAGAGGCTGCAAAGGAAATTGTGTCTCCTGTCCAAGAAAGTTTGCCTTACCGTAGGCAACTCTATTGTTCCTCTGGGAACGCACTGAGAAAGCGTTCTCCACTTGCCAGTGTTATTTTGGTGTGGAAAAGAGAAAGAGGGAAAGAACAAAATCAATTAAAAAGAAAACAGACTTCTTTTTTTTTTTCTCAGTCTTTATGATTAGGGTTTTTTGGTATTTTCTTCTTATAGCTAAGGTGGAAATAATGCCACAAGAATTTCCTGGGTGACGTTTTGGTGCTCTCACCTGAAGCCGCTTCTAATAGAGGAAAAACTTAACACAACTCTTTAAAGGCTCCATTAAGCTCAATTGAGGGTTCATACAAGTTTTGGATGAATTTGAAATCCAGATCTGGACACCCTCAGTCTTTGGTGAATTTGAAGTCTCTCCCTGAAAACCAAATTATTGGCAATCGTTCCTCCTCATTAAAAAAGAAAAGGCTTACACAAAATAGGTGAGAACAGCAAGGTATTTAAAACTTGATTCAGCACTTTACTGGCTGAAATTGAGTTTGGGGAGGTCCAAGGCTGTGGTGGTGACATGTGGGATAGGAGTGCTCCTCTGCATCCTTCTGATGTAGGCAAAACACCCTGTTACCTGCTCTCCTGCTGCCAGCTCTGCCCTGTCTCTCCTTAATTCTCCTGGCAGGGCTATGATGATGATTTTTAATGCCAATTATTTTCTAGTCGCTTTTTGTTCTAGCTGTTCTTCCTGTCACCCCAAAACTCATGTGAATCCAGATTGTTGAAGGCTGAGCCCCTTTGCCTGCTGTGCAGGGTCAGCAAAGAAAGCAAAGGCACTTAGTGAAACCACGGGCACTGTGAGAAAACAGCACCCAAGTGGAAACAACCACCATGTCTGTTTTCTCTATGGAAATGTTTTATTCTGTGGAAGGAGATTAAAATATAGGGAGAGCCAGAAGTTTCATGCACAAGTTCACTCAGAAAGTGTAAACAATTAGGAAAATTGTTCCTTCACTTATATTTGTTTTTCTCTTTCTGAGTGGAAGCCTTAAGCCTATGTGAATTACCGTGACGGGGAAGGCCTGCCAAGATCTCTTTCTGAATAGTACTAAAACGTCTCTGGAATGCATTCTGTATGAGGAAAACACAGACAGCACCTTTCCTCCAACTCTCGCAAGCTAGTTTGGTAAATAAAATATGTGACAGCAAAAGAGCTGGGGGGAGGGAAGAAAAAGGGACACAGCCATTGGGCAGACTTATTTAAGGGATGGACACACACCAACAAGTCCGTGGGCATCCACAAATGATATCATATTTTACAAAGGCTATTTTACTTCACTAAAATATTTGTGACAGAAATGTGGGTGCTCGTAATAAGTGTGGTATCTAGGATTCTATGCTGCCAAAAGAATGCATCGTCTTAAAAATGTATACCAAGTAATAGGGAATTTGTGGTCATTTATCTTATAAACCTGTTTCCTGTTCTAGAACTCGACAGGTCAGAAATTCACTGCTGTAAACTGCACAGATCTGTTGGCTTCTAATTTATTTCAACTAGAAACAGGATCTAAAACAAGTCTAAGCAAGGTTTGAAAACCTTACTTCTGTCTATAATGCTTTTCCTCTTTCTATACAGGACAATTAACAAAACTGTATCGGAAATAGGGAATTAACTGTGCTAGAGAGTATGGGACTGACCTGAGCTGATTTTCTCCCTTACACATGTACACTATGGAAGGGTGTTTTGGAAGGGCTGTTTTGGAGTTGGGTTTGGGGGTTTTTTTTGAGGCAGAGGTGAGAAATCGTTTAGGAGATTATATGACTGTGTTTCCAGATACAACAGTCCCAGCTTTAGCCTCAGGTGGAGGAGTTTTCCATTTCCCTCTCAGCTTATATTAAATTACATCGCTTTCTTGTCATAGGAATAATCCTTTGATGAGAAAACCTTGACGGTGCTTCAGAAGAGGAAGAAAATCCGCCTCTGCAGAATCACTAGAGACCTTGCCTATTACTAATTGATTCTACACGGAGAGCTTGCAGTGGTGACAGCCATCAGTCTGAAACGGTGAGACAAAGCGTTTCTGACCTGCTTTGAAGTGCTGCATTAGGAGCTCTTGGACATGCAAAAAGTTTCTCTTTGTCTGCCGAGGTCTTCTGTGCCATAGGCAGTGTCAGGGTGATTTGTTCTGTGCGTGTTGGGAGGGATAAGGATGGGGACCATGGGGATGCCCTTCAGGTGTAGCACTGAAGTCTCTGCTTAGGTGAAGGAGGTGGAGAGGCCACGCAACCCCACGGCTTTTTCTCAGTCTTAGATTGATCCATGCAATGATTTGCAATGCCCCTCCCTAAGGAAAATTTCACCCAGAAATTTTTCTAGTGGAACCATCAGCTACAAGTGCAAAATCATCATTTGTTTTGCCTGGTTCTGGTAGGGGAGATGCCCGGGGGGAATGGAGCTATGCTTTTAGTTAATTCAGCCTATGCCCCAGGCATGGGCAGCATAGACACGGTGGGAGAAGCCCTTGTGGCAGCAGCACACAGCACAGATACTGAGGGGGAGGAGGCAGCACACCAGCAGAGGATCCCAGTGCAAGCAGCCTCAGCTGCAGAGGCTGGCCCAGGCAGCCCAATCCACTGCAGAGATTGCCCAGGCAAATCTCAGTAGATGCTACCCAGACTTCACATCCTGCTCTGACAAACCAACTACAACTGGCACTTGCAAAGGGGCTGTCAGCTGTCCTTTTCTACAGCTGTGACTGGAAAGGTTTTCCCAAGCTGAAGCAGAGTTTGCAGGGTCCCTTTGGTCTGCTTTAGTCCTTTTTGTAGCATGAAGTGGAGGAAGAATATTTCAGTTTTTGTTACAAGGCAATGAAGTCATCCTTCTTTGGGAAAAATGTTGCTAACCTACCCACTGTCTGCTGCAGCCCGGTGCAGTGCAATAGCAAACCGTTTGCCCATGGGCAGTATTTTATCAGTCCCTGAAGAATGGGCACCGTCTCTGGCAGCAGTTTGCCAAAGAGGTGAGAGGAAACCTATGCATGCCATGGAAAGTTGTAGCCCATCTTCCTTCCCCTTCTGTAGGTGAGAAAGCCTACAGTGCACCTCCAGCAGCACCTCCATGAGGGTATAGGAGGCTGGGGACGGGTGAGCAGTCCTGCTGCTCCAGTTGGCCCATTTGCTGCTATAATCCAATGTGCTGTGACAGCCCTTTGCTAGGTTAGCAAAGAAAATAAACACTTTAAAGAAACTGCTGCTGATCCAGGAGATGAAACTGAGAAGCTGATAATAGTGAGCGGTTATGAAAGGCATATGATGGTAATGCAGTACCTTGGCAGGCTCCCCTCAAAAGAAAACAGGACATTCCTGGCACACCAGGTAACACTTCACTTTAGAGTTACTGCCACAAAAGGCTGATTAACTTCTAAAACACAAACAAATCCCCCTGTGCCCCGTTGTGAGGACCAGATAGCAAAAACTTCAGAGGTCCCATACCTTAAAAAAGGGGATCCTGGAAGTATGAATATGTTTAGCAGGGTCTGACCTTTAGCTTTGGGGTTGGCATTTGTTCGTTGTACCTGTGTTATTCCATATAGTTAAATGAAACTATAAATTCCGTGCTTGTGTTCATATAACCTAAATGCATAATTTGAGTGAAATGTCACTGAACGTTGGAAGGCCTATAAAATAGACTTTTGCTTGAAAATGGGGTTTGTGAGGAAGTAATAACTGATTGCACTCAACAGTCTTGCATGATTTCAAAATCTAGATTTGAGCCTGTATATAAAAAACATTTGCCTTGGACTCATTCCATGTAGATTTTTATTTCTTATGAATGCCATGATTTAAGAAGTTCCTTCCCAATCAGTAGGCTTGAAATTAACCATAGAGGTCACGTCTCAGGAATTTCAGAGTTCAACTGAAAGATGTTTTCAACAGTAGTATTTTAAGTTACCCTTGTTTTGTGATCGTCTCTTCTGAGCTCTGCTACCATTATGGAAAGTAACACAGGCTGTGGAAGCTGTGTCACGGATAGAGTACATCGATAACCAAAGTTTACAATGAATAGGGAATTTTGCTGTTTTGTAGTTTTATCTTCCAAAACTAAATGCAACAAATAAATAAGTAGATAAACTTCAGCAAAACTCAAAACTGATGAGTGTTTTTATCCCTACTAAAATTTTCATTTGCCTACTCAAAAGTGCAGTCATTCACTCAGCTCTAATCCTGACCATGTGAAATTTCTTTTGCAAACGTGTTTGCTTTATATAGTATTTATTTATGTTAGTAAAGACATTAAAATACCTTGCTTGAAAAGGAAAATACTTGAATTGGAATTGAAGTCCTCTGCTACTCTATAGGCATGAGAATTGCTTCTGTGGGTAGGCTCTCCAGGCAGATGATATTCAATGTGCTGTTTGGCCAGAGCTTTTCCATAAGGCCCATCTGCAAAAGGGGAAACTATTGCACCAGAACTTGTCAGGTGATGCTCCACATGTACTAAGGAAGTGGATTTTTACAGTGTATTGGACTTTGCCGTGTGATGCCCTCAGGAGAAAATGTGTTGGAGGGAAAGATCTTCCCATGCATGCTACCTGCCTCATCTTGGCAACCTGCTTTTCTATGGTGCTGGAAAACAAATACCTTTTGGAAATGTCTTGTTGCTGTTAGAAGCAGTTCTGCCATCTTGGAGGTATCAGCTTCTTTGTATCCTGTGTGGAAACAACAGAGAACTTCTATCAATTTATATACTATAGCGATTGATTATGAGATATAGTTTGTCAGAAAACTGAATCTAGCTTTATAACACAGAAGTTTTCACTAAGCAGTCATCAAACCCCACAGTTGTAGATAATTTCACAGTAAGTAAACATCCCTGAACAAGTCATAATTGAGATAATAACATAATAATATGTAAATCGTACTGGCTGGGCTCTAACATATGTTTTCCCTCCTAAAATTTCAATCACCAACTTTTCATAGGAAAAAAAAACTTGCATATTTTGCCCTTTGTCAATTAATTAGAACTGACTTTCTGAACACTGCAATTATGATTTCCAAATGATCTGTAGCTGCCTCTTCATTCTCTGCAGACATTTTTGAAACAAAACCCAAAGGTGTGAGCCCAAAGCTCCATTTGTCTGTGTGATTGATGGGGAAATAACCCAGAATGGCAAGTTTCACTCTGGATTTTTTGGTAAAGCAAGAAAAGTACAAAACCCAGGCTAATTTGCAGATCTGAGCACTTGTACCGCCTACAAATCTTACTTTACCCAAATCTCAACTGACAAGCTTTTGATTTCTACCTGTAGGCTACCAACAGTTTCTTAGGGTAAAAACTAGCAAGTCAGTTCTGCTCTAGTCACTTCCAGAAAGCCAGAGGCATTTGTACCTGTGAACAGAGGGGAACAGAGGCAACTGCACTGACAAATGCATTTGTAAGTTCTGTTATGAGCCCAGTAGTCACACAAGCTCGTTTCTCCCTTATAAAAATCTCAAAGAGCAGCATTCCTGATCTCTGTTACTCTTACTCCCACATCTCTTCTGCATAAAGCAATGATCCTTTTACATTAATTATTGTAGAAGAATGGCCTCGCTCCTCCTCTGCTTGACGGCTGAAATACACATCTGGGATTTCTGTCTACAATAAGCAGTGGGAAACTGCTCCTGTCAGACCTTAGTTGACCTCTTTGGGAGCTGGATTTCGATCCTATCCTGTCTTTCCCCGACATCTGTTTCATTTGGGGATCACCAATAGCACCAATGGTATCTAAGAGGTGTTCACCTCCTCTGCCTCTTTTAGTCTCAGATGTCCGACTGCTCCTCAGCTTTCTTCCAGATTCAGGCCTCTACCCCACGTGTGCTGGCCTATGCAGGGAGATGCTTTGGTGATAGCAGCCACCATGAGCCAACACAGCTCCCAGCAGTGACTCAGCCACGTGCCTTCTCAGGCTGAGGGGCTGGAATTCCTTCCCCTGATCTAAACTACAGAAAGTTTTCATTCTATTTTAGCAGCAACAAAAATGCAGAAAACATCCCTCAAATTACCCATCCCTTGCCTATTAACATGCCTGTGTCCTAGCAAAGTGCAAAGCCAAACCAAGGCTGCTGAAACTACTCATTAGAGCTGCATTGCACGACAGCTGCAGTACTTGCGGTGAAGTGACCTTCTGGAACTTGCCAATGGGATGTAGATACTTGGATCTATAAGTTATTTGTTCAAGTAGTCTTAGTCAACAGTAACCAGAAGTCAGTGATTAGTTACAGCCATTGTTGTTCTCTTAAGAAGAATAGGCAGTCACATCTGCCTCCCTGATAGTTCAGTTGTCTAGTCTGAAAAGCACAATTACTCAGGTAAATGGTAGTCTTTGTTGCCTGTCTCAGTAGAGCCTGAAGGTATACTGAGGGCTCTTTAGTGTTTATTATTCACTCATTCATTCATTATATCAGTTGTGTCACACTTCCAGTGTTTCAATGTACTATGCTAAAGGGAAAAGAGAGGATACAGGAGCACAGATGCCAGGCTTCTTGGGCTTATGCACACTTAATGCTGGGAGCCACTCTAAGAGGCTTGCTGTAGAAAAGGGTGGTGGATATGTGATTTTGGGTTGATGTTCAGGTCAGCCCTTGTTCTAGATGTGCCCTATGTCTTTGAGTCCCCAGGTATTTCTGAACATTATTCATTTCCCCACTGAGTTTGCAATGCAAAGGATTGGTAGATGTGTTGAGAGCTCTATGACTAAATTGACCTTACTCAATTACAAATCTTTCAGTCAGTCACAGATATGGTCTTGTGTAGTCAGGGCTGATCTAGACTGACACAGCTATGCTGAGCTTTACCCTTTTGTGGATAAAGAGAGACTGGCAGGCTTAAAGCTGTCCATGCAGTTGTTTTAATCAATATAAGATTTATTCAAACATTTCAGAATGGGGAAAATAATCAAAGGAAGATAAACATTAATGGTTTGATCCTAGGTGATTCTCTTTTAATCAGCTACATCTGGGGTATTGTGTTCAATTGTAGAACCCACTTCACTTGAAATACATTGAAATGCTAGCCAGAGCTCAGAAAAGTGTTAAAATTAGCCACGGAGAGGAGAGGTGAGATATCTATGGACAGAGAATGGTCTGCAAATAAGAAAAAGATGCACCCTTCATGGACAGAGGAAAAGGATTGGATCTGTGAGAAGCAAAATAAAAAATACGAAAATTTTAAAAAAAGGATATATATATATATATATAGGATATATATAAAAAGCAGAATATCAAAACAAGGACTTCCAAGAGGAAAAATATTGTAAAGAGCAAACTTGGACTCAAACAAAACTGAACATTTTAGTAGCTCTTTTTACTTTCTGTTCTCTCTGATTTATATCAACCTTCCAACACAATAACAGTAATATCTCCTCATCCTGAAATTCAAAGGTGAAATATCAAACTTAAACAGGAGAGGTTTAGATTGGATATAAGGAAGAAATTCTTTCCTG
>JBAFWW010036713.1:0-16166 GCA_036873685.1 Agapornis canus
GGGGTTAGAACTTGATGATCTTAAGGTCCTTTCCAACCCTAACTATTCTATGATTATATACAATAGGCAGGTTTCAACCAGCCAGGGTTCCACATGTAAATGATATGTCAGAGCCCAGCCATGGGCATCAGGCCAGGTGAGCAGCACAGAGTCATGCAGCAAAAGCTGTCAAGCGATCACAGGCCTTAGGGGTCGTTTCTTTACAATGATACATATCCCACACCTCACAAAATATAAAAATGATCCTTCAAGGTCTATTTGAAATGCCTTAGCCATTTCCCAGAGTTTCCTAGATCTTCGACAGATTTTTTTACTGTGTAAAAAGACTGAAACAATCATCAGAAGAGGATGAATCTCATACAATGGTATCTGGGACCACTCTGCCCAGGAGATGTGGACCAAGTGCTGACAGGGAGCTTAAGCCCCAGTTCTCAGCTCCCTATCAGCAAGTCTCCCGGCTCCAAAGTCACCAGCAATTTTTATAGTAAGTTACTTAAGGACAGCTCCAAGGTAGAGGGGATGAGGGTCAAAGGGACATTAGATCATTTTTAAGGCATGGAAGATTAACTTATTCTTGTGGGGGAATGTGTGTGGGAAAGAAGGAAGATGCAGTTGCCAGGAATTAGCTCTGATGATTGCCACATGGGACTTAAATGGGGTCTTGTGCCAGAAAAGGTAGGGAGATATTGTGGTTGAATGTTTTGGTTTTAGTAAGAATATTAAGTTAGTTTTGTTGAATTTTTTCTTTACTGTGCTGATGATTTCTCATCTGGCTTTACTGAGTTGTCCAGTTTTCACACTTGACTTCATGGCCTGCGGATAAACTGACTCCCAAGCTGGTAAGAAGCAAAATTTGTCTACAAGTATCACTATAGCAATGGGCTGTCATAGGAATCTGGCTGGGCATACTGGGGAAAGCTGTAAGAGCTGCTGCTTTTGTGTTATTTCTGCCATGCATGAGGTGGGTGACAGGTGTGCTTTGTATCTTACCTAGATGCAAAAGTAGTGAGGCCGTGGGCTGCAACTAAAGTTACTACCTTTTTGCCCCTTGTACAAATGGTAGAGGGAAACTGAGAAAGAAGCTAATGTAGCCATGCACAGGGTCTGCAGCTCTTAAGTATGTGAATGTGGTGAAAAGCATGCACTGTGCAGGTGCAGACAAAAACCCTTGAGTGGTCTGAACTCACTTGAAGTAAAACTGCTTTTGTCCTCTAGAAGCCTGAGTATACCTTCCTGCTTGGGTTTCTTGCCATGTTCAGATGCACCCTTAAACCTCCAGCCCCTACTGGCATCTAATAACCTGGGGAGGAGATGTCTTATTTATTTATCTATTTCCCTCAGGTTAAAAAACTGCTGAAACTTCTTTCTCCTTAGAAATTTGAAGCAATTTTTGCTATGAGCAGAGATCAAGAGTGGGATGCAGAAGGGTTGGGGTAGGAAATGAGATGTAGGGTGGTAATATTTATACAGTGTTTGCAATAGGGTCACCAGCACTTCCTGGGGGAATAACAGCTCTCTACTCATCTTAGTTTGCAAGCAACCTAGGACATATTCAATCACAGCTCTGGAACTAGTACCTGTTAGGAGGCTGATAATTAATCCCACAGCCACTGTGATAAGTGTCCCAAGTGTGCTGAAGTAGAGGTAAGACAAGGAATACCAGTTGTCTGCCAGGGCAGGCCTGAAAAAGAGCAGAAAAGGGGTAAATCTGCAACCTGAAGATGTTTTCTATTTCCATACAGCATATAAATACAGTTATTTCTGAACCAAGTGACCTGGTGGTCTTGAGCTACCTCCATACAATAAAACACGCATTGAAAGTTTGTTCCGAAATCTGTAGGACAAATTCCTTGGTATGGGAGGAGACAGGTCAGTACAGTGAGGCAATGCATGGGACAGAGCAGGTAAAAGAGAGACTGTCTCTACTAGGAATCCAGTGCAGGGCTGAACACTCCAGCTATCCAGAGGAAAGGATAACTTCTTTAGAATGGGAGATGTTATTTAAAGGAGGGGGCACAGAAAAAGGACACAAATACTAGGAAATCAGCCACCCTGCAGCTCTAAACAGCCAGAAACAATAGGGCAATTGTCACACCTCAGGTTATACCTTATTTTGTTCTCCCTGACAATGTACTCTCTTGCAAGGGTTGCTTCCCAGCCATAAACAATGCTGGAGGCCTCATGTGAGAAGTGTAGTCCATGACACTGGATATTGGTCATCCATGTGTGTTGATTGTACAATGCTCGAGGGTGTAAGGATTCGTAATCCCTAATGTTTGTTCAGCTTCTTTCTGTTCCTGCTGTTACTTATGTTATCATTCATAATGATTACACTTAACTGTGATTGTCCAAAGATACATGGTAATTGCAGAGGGGAGCAAATCCCTTACATTTTGTCCATTACACAGATTATGCCCTCTTCTGGATTTCCTGAATAAACCTATTTTTGCACAGATAAACTGTTCTAGGTGGAGCTGTTCAACTGGCAAATTGCCCTTTAACTGCCTATTACTTCAATTCATAAGACAGACTATGGAAGTTAAGCCAATAACTACAAATGTTATGCTTTCTTTAACACTCTGCTTCCCAGTAAGGCATATCCAAGCCTTCAGACTCAAATATTGAACTGAAGATTTAAAGATCAATAGGATGATTCACTTTGACTTCTGTTCAGGCATAACCCATACAAACTCTGATAGGGAGAAATATGCTTCACCTTAAGCAGCCCAGCCTCACAGGTAAACCAGGGGAGGGATAGTAACCCATACGCTATGCAGATGTTTGCATTACTTGAAAACAAATGTATGCTTTGCTGATTGCACATGATGGACTTGTATACCTCTCTGCACTTGGTGTGTTGAAGATTGTTGTTAATGGATTTTCTGTTGCCGTCAAATTTCCTGAGGATATATTACAGCCTATAGTTGAGAGAGACAGAGGTTGGGTCCTCTCTGGGAGTGGAGGATAAATCTGAGATCCGATTCCAACCCAAAGTGAAATAACAAAGCCACTGACAAGACCCACAAATGCACCCTGCAAAACAGAAAATAAAACTTTACACGAAAAGCAAAAAGATATTTGAAAAAGCCAACACCTAGATGGGTAAGAAACTGTAAGATAACCTAAACAGTAAGAAACAAGATAATCTAAACTCCTTACCTAAAATGAAATATACAGCTGGGGAGAGCTGGGGAATTTACTCGATTCCCCTTTGGGGAAATACAGTGTTTACTCACAGCTCCCAAGCATACCTCTCTTTATTTTTCCACTATGCCTTTTCAATCAAAGGATAGCTCTGGGCTGCATGGTATATTGGAAAATACTGCTTTATTTGAGGTCCTCCTTGAACAAATACAGAAGCATTTTTCCTTCTTCTCATGTGGTCCGTTTTTAAAAAAGTTTCTTCTACTTTTGGTGTGGAGATTTCGGGCTGACAGCTAGTGGCTTTATGGGGTTTTTTGGTTCTTGGGGTTTTTTTAGTATATACATAAAATTTCTAGCTGCAGAAAGGTAAAGCTTAATGATTAGCGAACCTTAGTAATCAGCAATCCTGTCAGACTAACACAGGCACTATGTTCCCAAAGTTTGTAAGATCCATTTTTTGATGGAATAGATTTTTCCCTTGGAAATTACAATGTCATGATGCTGAAGCATACTGAGAACACCCCAACTCAGTCTGCAAATTCTTGGGCTCCATTCTCTCAGCCTGACCTCCTTTTGCTCAAGCAGGCTAGCATCCTCAAAGTCTACTGATTGTTCAGCTACATCTTACATTGCTCCCTGCTTCTAAAACTGTGTTTTCACAAATCCTTGCCATAGTTTCATTTTTACTCAGAATATTTTCCCCCCTCTGGTCAGGTAAAATCTCTTCATGGAATGGAAATTCAAGTTCCTATACACCCTTGTCCTTGGGACAAGGAGGAAAGGGAGCAAGGGGAAATGATTTAGACACTTTACATGAGGATATCCCCCTTGCTACCCAACATAAAATTATTGGGGGGGAAGCTGAGGGAAGGCAGAAGGAGATGCCCCAAATTATCAACATTTTTTGAGGAACAGGGCTTTAAATTTTTACTTACAATTCCATTCACAAAGGAGCAGAGGATTCCCAAGGCAAACAGTCCTAAAAGAGGGCCACCAACCATGCCAAAAATGCTAAGTGCTGCCTGAGGAAGGAAGAGAGTCTGCTATCAGGTGCTGTGTAAGAAAGTTAAAACCCCAACATAGCAAGAAGGGAGGATGCTGAGAAGTAAAGTATGATTTTAACTGGTGTGTACTCAGCTGGCAGGATTTGGTATAGTTACATGGGTGCTTAAAGCAGAGGCTGAGCCATGGGCTTTTTGAGGTCAGTATCCAACAGAAAATAAAAACTAATCTCATAATGGTATCCAGGAATTATTTGCTTACATAATTCATTATGAGTGAGCCAACATGGGTATGAAAAAAACCTGACACCTACCTGCAACAAGGCTCCCAGGAGAGATGCCACTGCAGCCATAGCAATGCAGACTCCACCATAAAACAGGCCTGTATGGAAGGGGCAGAATGATGCGTAAATCTGACAAATTTTGAAAATCACTAATGGAAATGTTTTCATCTAACCTAGCATGGCCCCGACATCTCCAAAATAAAGCCTACTAACATCTGGGGTTTTATTAAGAGAGCCTGAACTGGACAAAAGATCAGGTTTCTGTTTACACTGAGGTCATGCAAACTTGACACAATTCTCTTCCCATATATTACTAAAGAGTGATTACTAAATGGCAGCCATGCAGATTAGCCACAGTGGCAAAGCCACATGTACTGTTCGTATATCTCAGCTGATCTCCTGTGTCATAGTCCTTATTTTGAGGGAATGATTTCTGCTTCTCAGTCTAAAGTCTTTGGAGCAAGAAAGTAAATGCTGGCAGATTACTGGGAGCTAGCATTGTGATAAAGAACATCCCAGGTCACCAGAATGTAGCATCTGCTCCCAAGAACCATAACACTGGCTTATTTATTTTTTCCACCTCCACCCCTCTGGAGTTTTACTGCACAAGCAATAGGTTAATCTCACTGTTTAATTTGGCACATCAGGCAACTCATAATAATACAAACAATCTTGGTGTAAACATTGTTTAGGTTAATGCTTATGAAACTGCTCTCAGTTGAAGACATCATACTTGCGACATGCCATCAGTCTTCTGTGCTTGCTGGTGTGTGCCACAACAGCATGTTGGCACTGATTCTTCCACACTTACTGCAAATACTGTCTTGGGCTACACCTGCTCACAGGGCAGTACAACTAGAGAGACAGCTATTGCACTTCAGAGATTTAAACCATCTGCTCAGCCTAGTTCTGACCCTCTTCTTTGAGCTACATGAAATGGAGGAGGTAAACAGACAGAGTCTGAGAGTATATCAAAGAAGATATGAAGTTGCTTGTTCTCTGGAATATTATTGGGACACAATGCTCATGTATCACTCAGTTCAAAAGATTTGTTACAAAATTTCCTCCCATGCTTCTAATTTTTGTCAGATGAAAGAAAAATAACAGGTTTTGGGTTTGTAGTATTGCAAATCAATATTGAATTCAGATGCAGTTCATCTTTTTCCTTATGCTCACTTCAAAAAGTTTGCCCCCCACTCTGTGTAAAACTATGCAGCTGATTTCATATCCCCAAAGTATTGCATCAGCGTAGTCATGTTAGTGTGAATGCACTTATTCTTGACTTACATCACTGATAGCAAGATCTGAATCAAGCCCTCACTTTGTAAATCAAAAGTGGAAAGATATTTTCCAGACATACTCATCCCCATGGAAATCCACGACAGCTTCTTTTCAGAGAGGGATCTGAAGTACGGCCTAATGAGGTCTTCGACAGTCACGGCAGCCAAAGCATTGATGCTGGAGGACACTGTACTACAGAAGGCAAGATTTACACAGTTCTTTATCTTAGAAGCTGAAATCCTAGATAGCAGATGCATTACTGGCAGAGAGAAACTGCCACTGCCTAGAACAGTGTCAGAAAACTAATGTAACTGCTGTACTGGTTGAAATAATTTATTCTTCCAGGTGAAGCTAATAGCGTACAAAAACTGTTTAAAATAATAGCTCCTAGTGAAGACAAAGCAAATCTTGATAAAAAGGTGGACCCGGAGAGGCCATGAAAATATCTATTACACATAGCTAAACTGTAAATACTATTGGTATATGTGTTTTCTTAACAAATCATCTACACAGTAGGTATCTGGGTGGGTAAAATTCCTACGTGCAGGTCACTGATTACTTTGAATACACCCTTTGAGGAGGATTCAGATAATCTAATTAGAGTAATCTAAGAATTAAGCAACTAGTCTGAACTGAACTATTCCAGGCTCCCTGTGGGGTCAGAAAAACCAGTGCTCCAAAGGCACAAAGCCACTCATGTGATATTGCTTCTGTGTGTACCTTACTCTGTCAAGCCACCAGCTTTTCTTCAGCACATGAAAACAAATATTCTGGTTACCCTCTGTTTATGTACTTACAAGTACACAGAACAAAATATTCTCGTGTCACATTCTTAAGTTTCCTCATTTTTATCTGCTTTCTACTGTTCAGAGCTTTCCTCGAGAGAGGTCCTAAAAGAAGGTCCTCAGGAAAACTGAGCAAAATACTCCCCACTATTGGACAAAAGGGAACTGATTTCTTTCATTTGGTAAAATATAGCAGTGATTGTTATTTTCATGGAGTTCATCCAAGACAATTGGAGGCCCAGGAACAATTTTTTAAACAAGACTCTAAAGATCAGGTGTGAGGAAAGGGAGATGGCTTTAATGTTATGCTGGTTTGAAACGGCAAAATTAAAGGTGTGCAATAGGAAATTCCCCCAGCTGTAACTATTTTGTGTAAACAATCATTTATAATAAAACAGAGAGGCTTTAAAAACACACAGAGGATTTGTTAGTATCATACATTGTGCATGACTAGCTGTTTCCTCATGTTTCTAATAGGGAACTCCAAACTGCTTTGAGTACTAGGACCTCAGAGTGCCATTGTTGGAAACTATGTATATTTAAGCTTCATAGTGAAAGATCTTACAGTTACTTTTTTTAAAAAAAAGAACAAAACTTAGTTAGAAAAAGAAATTAAATGCAAAAGTTTTAGTATAAATGAAACTTTAACAAAAAAAAAAAAAAAAAAAAAAAAAAAAACCAAAAAAAAAAATTCAAAATTATTAAATAACCTTAATGTCCACATTTAGGCACTAGCCACAAAAAGCCCTGGCACTCCTGGAAAATCATGGAGAATATCCAGCACTAAGTATGGCATTAGCTGAAAAATTCAGAACAAGAAATATTATTATCTTGCCCTAATATTTCTTTTTGTCACTGTATTGTTTTTGTTACAGCATTCTAGCTGCCATTCTGCCCAGCTATTCTTATTTTTAATGTCCTATCTCACACTATTTTTTTGGGTTTCTACAGAGAAAACCAGTCCTAAAACATCCATTCAGAATACAGCAAAGTCTGTTTAGAGCACCTAGCAGAGGTGAACATATAGCTGTGCTCTCAGGTTCAATTTCCAGTGAGGATGGTACAGGAAGCTAACACTAGGCAGAAGGTATTCTCTATTGTATGCCACTCTGTTGGGCTTGAATGCCACAGCAGATGTTTATGTCTGCTGTTGACTTCACAAAAGGCTTTTAGATACAGTCCAATAACCTCAGGGTAAGTGAGAACAATTTCCTTATTGGAAACCATTGTCACATCTTGACCTTTGCTGGAAAGACAGGACTCCTAAGATCTTCTTCCTGTGAATCATTTTTTTCACAGACAAGTTGGTCTTTTTAGTATCTTGCTTCCAGTTTCCACCAAAAGACTCAACTGACAGCAACAACTTTATTTCCTTTGGGTTTCCACCTCAGCTTTCTGTACCTCATGTTATTATACCCTTCAAGACCATGTGGTCCTGCTTCAGGATTGTGTTCTTCTGGCTTTACAGTACTGTTCATGGGGTGTGTTACCCAGAGCCTATGATTATTCCAGGGCATAAAAATACCAAAAAATAGACTTATATGATTTCCTTGGGTCCAGACTCTGGTCAGTCTATAGGATTCCTGAGCTCTTATTCCTCAGTTAAGTCTGCTACTCAGGGCCTATTTAGGGAGAGGTCACCATCAGTTACAAGGTGGTTTCTCCACAGCTTGGTACTACTTGATTTGATTGCCCAGCTCTGTGCCAAAGGAGAGAAGGATGCACCATCACCAGCAAAGAACTACCTCTTGGTAACCTTCTTTCAGGTGCATGCTTTGGGTATGACTATGCTCTGAAACTGAAAAAGCTTTCACCTCCCTTAGCACAGAGCAGTTTTGGTGAGGTGATACAAAGCAGCATGCTAGGGCCCGCAGTCACTCACACAGGCACCGGTGTTTCAGCCACCCCTGGCAGCAGCCTCTTCCTCTCACTTCTCTCTGAGGTGTTGTTTTTGGTTGGTTTTTTTTTGGTGAAAATGTGAGGGGATCTGGATTTCACCCAGAATTTCACCATTTTGGGTGAAAATCCCAAATACCTGCAGTGGCGGGTGAAATGAGCACTCTCCACATTGCTGCTCTCCCCACAGCCCTCTTTACCTGGCACTGAGAGACCTGAGCTCTGGGACAGCTGGGGACACTGAGCAGTGCCAAGGATAGGTCTGCTGCTTTCTCCAGGTTATTCCCTCCAGCCATAGTATCAGCTTAGCCCCTCAGTGTTACAGTCTCAACTAATACAGGACTCAGGCTTGTCATTATTCCCACCCCCAAGAACCTTGAACATACCCCCATCTTGTTATCATGGCTGCAGAGGAAGGATGCCCCTCAGCACCTTGTCCTGAAACATGGGGCCCTACCTGGTCAACTGCTGACACCTGCTTTGATGTCCATGGGTCACAGTCCTTGTAGATGGAGTAGAGGGCCAGGCCACACAGCACTGCACAGGCCAGTATTGCCCAGAGGCCCACCAGGTTGATATAGAGGGACCTGCATCAACACACATGGAAACACAATATTACAGCTTGATGTCCTGCAAGAACCTGCTGGGGCCAAGTAAGCAAGTACCCACACCAGCACAGAGGAGACTTCCTGGTCATGGTGGCTGCCCACTGGAAAGGGAGTGACCATACATCTCCCAGAATCTCACCCAGTGTGAGGTCACATTTTTAAATATACAAATTGCACTTCTGATGTTCGTGGTACAGACTAAGTGCCTGCCCTCTGGCAAAGTCTGCTCTGGAGATGATGGGAGCCATATGGAAATCCCCGCATTTCATCATGTGGGTGAGGTTTATGTTGCAGGCAACTGACAATAAGACACTCTCCTGCCCTTGCCTCACACCTTGGTAAAGACAAACACAGAAAGATATGTAAGGTGGAGTGCCCCAGATCAAAGTGCAAGTACCTTTTAGTCAGCATCAACACTCCTCTACTTCTGGAGCTGCAGTGCCACACTTGCATAGCGTTGGAGTTGCCCTTGTCAAACTAATCCCTCATTTCCTTCTGAGCCAGTCTTTGTGGGAGGCTGCAACAAGGCACTGAGACCTGAGATCTGGTCTGGAGCACATAGAGCTGCCACTTCAGAAAGCAAGTCCAGTAACCCCATTGCCTTCTCACCTCCTGATGCAAGCTTCAACTTAATGCTGAGAGCAGAAATGGGTTTTAATCAGTCATTAATGCTACTTTTGCCACACACACAGGCAGCCCCTACTGACAGTGAAAAACAAATCGTTCTCCTTATCCTGTGAGGACTTTCCCTTCCATCTAACTTTCTGATCTTCTCAAATGTTTCTCAGCTTTTGATGATTCCTGAGTCACAAAGTTCTCACCTAGGGTGGTCAGGTCAAGCAAACACACCCATGGGGAGCTTGGCCTGGAAAAACAACGTTCCTTTCCAGCAGTTGCCTCCTGGTTATCTGTGTACCTTCCATAGATAGTGATTTAACTGCCTGACAGATCACATACTCTGGACCTGTGCCAGCCGCTAAGACCTCCACTGGGAGGACCTTTGGTTTCTGAGCAAATATATCCATGCTTTAAATGCTTCAGGAGGCCTTTTGGGGCCCTAAGTTGCCAAGAAGGTAAGGGGCATATGGGGCACCAACCATTAAACTTGTAGAGCAGGATGAATAAAGAAGTAAACTTAACCTTATAGATCTTGTTAGGAACCAAAAGGGATGTTTTCAGAAGGGGATAATGTAGACTAGCTAATCGAACTATCAGTTTTATACTACAGAACTATTATTCACATGCACAATGTAAGCTTTTAAAAAAGTCCCATATAAATAAAAGCTGATTTACACATAGTAGGGGAAACTTTATACTTTGTAGCCGTGGTCTAAACACAGAACAAGCAGCACTTTAAATTTCTCTCTAAACTAATTTAGTAAAAATGAAGGAGTCCTCTTCTTATAGATGCTCACATGTTGGCTGGATGTCTTAGCTGAAGCTGCTCCTGTATTAGCATAATCTACCTATAAGACACTCAGAAGCTGATTTAGCACAAAATTTAACCAATGAGTTAAATCAATTTGACAATTTTGAACAGATGTAATAGCAGTATTAGCCTAGATCCTTTAGTAAAGAAAGATTAGAAAGTCAAGAGAAACACACAGAAGGAAAAGAGATTGTCTGAATCTGGCAATTCTTGTTTTTAAACTGGATCAGTGTTTGACAGTGAAAAGAAAGTTGGTTTTTTCCACTGATTTAAATCCCAGCTCATGCTACACCCTATGACTAAACACTGGAATATAACACTTGTAGCACTATTGGATGGAGGTGTTCCCATTAATCCTGGGTGTGTAATATGGGGTGGAGTTTGGGTGAAGTAGGCACTGTGACTGCTCAAGGCTTATTTTCAGTTGTTTGTTTCAGGCTGGCTATAAGATTTTAGCACTGAAACATGTCAGAGATTGACCTTGAAAGTGTTAATAGCCTGTATTTTTCTGAAAGTATAGCTCTCCTGTTTGAGGATGACAGCATGTGCTCTTTCCTCCTGGTGTGTTTCTTGAATGGTATGGAATGCTTTCCCAAAGCCCGAGAAAATTCCTATTCTTGTGCCACTGTTAAATGCCTTCCCAAAAACCACAAGTTGGGATCTATGAAAGAATTGTTTTCTCAGCTCTGATTTGTCATTGTGCTGTCTCTTCTAAAATCTTACAGTAAATGCCATGGGGGTACAAAACGCTATTACTTTGACCTGATGACATTTTACACTTCTATATACAGGTTAAATGGCAGTAAGAGGTGCAAACCATGAATGACTTGCAGATGTGTCTAATTATATTTGCAAATGAACTAAACAGTTACCACAGAATAGCACTGTTTATAACTGTGACAAGCTGCAACCATTATACAAAATGATTTCCCCATGCAGGGGAAATAACCTGCATGAGCAAGATGCCATGAAGTCCAACCACCCACGCTAGCAGGAAAGGACCCTACTGATTAAGGCTATGCCACCACTAAAATTGTATGACCTATAAATCCATCCAAACCATTCCAAACCCAGAGAGCCTTCAGCCCTGGTCAAAGCTGCTACAACAGCTCAGAAAATCTGCCCAAAACCTGCCATGGTGCCAGATTCCCCTTGGCCACAGTCTGTTTCTGTGACACCCTGGAGGTGTCCCTCCTTACAAAAGAGGGTAGGGAGAGTGTAGGAAAGGAGCACAGCCCTGAGGGGAACAGGTGCTCAGGAAGAGCAGTTGCACTGGCACACAAATCTGGCACAATGTATGCGACATTACAGATGTGGAATGCACTTTCTTCCTCTGCAGTGCCAGGAACATGGAACCCAGCCACATGTCAGATATTGCGGAGGAGCCATGTGGTGTGCTGGAGATGCGGCTGGTGATGAGTATCAGCTCATCCCCATCTGCAGCCCAAGTGGCTGAAAAGTAGATTTTCTTTATTGATATAACCAAAATATTTCAGTTCTAAACTGTGCATGATTTTGTAGGTATTATGCTAACTTGAGGAAGTGAAAGCCTTCATAAACTCCTTCACTGCATGTCACTGTATTACAGAACTTATAGACTGTAGTCATGGTGTGCATTTATATAGTTCTCCTATAAACAGACTTTATGAGCTTGCTAATAATTCTTAAATCCTGAGTTGTGAACTACTGAAATGATACTAAAGAAAAGGTAAGATTACAGACTTTGTAAATAATACTCCACTCTTGCATAAAAACTGATGATGTTTAAAGTAAAAGCCCTCTGCTTTTTCCATACTGAATTCCTAACAAAAAAAAAAAAGGTCATGATTGTTATGAAAACAAAATACATGACTCCTCAGCAACTTTATTGCTGACTCAAACATGTCTTCATTTTCTCATGCCTACACTTACTGGTACGGAAAAATCTTTCAGTCTTTACTTACACAAAATTCTCAAATAATGATTCAGGTTTAGTAGAGTAGCAATTCAAGATGCTGTCTTGATGTGGCTTCAGCACATATACTATATTATTTGATCTTTAGGTTGCATATACATTTAATGCAGATATGCAGGAATACTGCAACAGTGAAACATTCTGGCACAAAGCTCAATGTTACAGCAATTAAATGTAATGTAAATATCAGTATTTATTTTGCCAATTTGTCTTCTACCTGAAGGCAAATCAAAAGAAAAACCAGAAAGCAAACATTCTTACCCTTTACACCCTTCTTACCCTTTATAGAGACAAAAAATGTTTCTTAAAAAAAAATCTCCATAACAAATTCAGACATTACAAGTTACTGTAGGCAGACTTACAATTTTGCATGGAACCTGCTTTTGCATGCAATGTATCTCTGCACTTGAGACTGGTTGACTCCATATATGCCAGTCCATGTGAAAGTCCCACCTATAATAATCGTCCAGAAAGTATGCCTTTGCAAAGGATTGGGATCAAAGCTACAATGAGAAGGAAAAAGAAAACAAATTCAGAATATGAAAATCTTCATATTATAAGACATTAATGTCTAGGAGAAAAAAAAAAAAAAAAAAAAAAAACAAAAAAAAAACCAAAAAAAAACCCTGTACTAGTTCTAACACAAACTCTCTTAATTTGGAGAGATTTTGAGCATTCACATACTCCAACTCTATGTGAAATCATGAAAAGCAAATTTTAAAACTCAGAGCTGAAGTCCTGATCCAGTGAAATCTGTGCAAAGGTGAACTCATTTATTACCTATAAACTACAGTCATAAGTAAAGCTGTATGATGCCTGTGACTGTTATGTTGAAATGATGCTCCAGAAAAAAGTCTAGTATGCCTCCTTATCTAAAGGGACATCAGTCTAACACCAATATAAAGGTGTGTTTGCACCTTTGTGCATAGAGCCTCTGTAAAACATTCTGCTGGTTTAGCTCTAAGTGAATTCCAGACTTTAGATGGCCACAACTGGTCATTATGCTTATCTTGGTGAACTGTGTAGTATTATTTCACCTATTACATGCTTTTATTTCTTTTCTTTTTCTGTCTGTGAGCTCTCTGACCCAGGGAAAAAAGCAATACAGTATAACCACTACAAATCAACCTAACAGATTGAAAAAAATTATTCTTCACAAAGAGAAAAAAAAATACCCACAGGTGAATTATTTACTGAAGAACTTGGTGAAGAATTGAAGAACCTTCTTAATATCATGAACTGGTAGACAAAAGGACAAATGAGCTGTTTGCAAATTGTAAGTATAAATACAATTGCCTTCTTTTCACCATTCACTTTCAGTGGAATCAAAAATGTATTTTTAAAACACCTACTTGGCAAAGTAAAAGAGTTTTTCTCTTCACAAGATTTTGCATGGTGTAAAACCTAAAAAATATCCCTCACACTAGGTGAGCTTGTTTAACAGTGCATAAAAACTGGGTCACAACTTCTCCCCCCCCTCCCTACCCTTTCAGTAGCAATTTAATTTCACACTTAGTCACACGGGGTCTATTTGTAGAAATAAAGAGGCACATCATCTGCAAGTACAAACTCACTCCCAGAAGTTTAATCTTCCTCCGTAGTAGGAGTCGTTTACAATGCGTCCAATTCCCTCCTGAACCACTACAGCTCGTATAATGACAGCTGAAAATCCAGCTACCATGACTCCAACCTGGAAAACATCTGTCCACACCACTGCCTTCAGACCACCCTGCACGAGGAACAGCACATATCAGGTACAACATGGCAGCAGCACTCTTCCTTTGCACTCATATTTGACTAAGAGAAACATTACAATTTGTATTATGCATAATAGATTAATTTCATCTTCTTCTTTAATGAAAATAATTCTATAATGGAGAGTTTGGGAATTGCAACCTATTGCAATCAGGAACCTATCCTGGCCCTTTTTTGAACTGCACTAGAATTTACTTTGGCTATACACATAATTTAATCCTGTATTTCTTTTATCACATATCCTGATTTGGAAGGTTTTATCAAAAGATAAATTGTCAGGCAGTGCTCACCTTACACATACATGTACAGTACCACTAACTGCAGATGGCATGCCATTCAAGTGAATAAAAAGAAACATTATTTAATCCAACACATACAAATAAATTTGTCAGTGAGGTTCCATTTAATGATTTCGAGACACTTGGTCAATTAACACTAATCTAAAGACCAATGTGTTCATGTGGCACTTCATATTTTCAGTGGCTCTATTCAGTAACAGACAGGACTATTATAGTTACAGTAAGCACGTGCTTGACAAATTACACAGCTAATCCCTTCTATATTAGAAAAAAAAATCCCAGGAGGATTTGCAGGAAGGGAAATTTATCTTTCTGCTGTTTTCTGCAACAGAAGAAGTTTGAATGTATCAAAACAGAAAAAGGTTGAGTCATATACTGGCTACTTTTCCCACCCAATCACTGGGTGAATGTGGCCCTGTGGCTACATCTACACTGTGAAATGTACTCACATGGGGTGGCCTCATTATTGGGCTACTTTTCAATAAATTCCATATTTTATGTGAATAGTGAAAGGAACAGAAATTTTTCTCAGACAGAATGCCCACGTACCAGTGTGCAATAGAAAGTACAGACCACGCCGGTTGCCACCACTGCACCCCACAAGTCAAAGCCAGTGACTGAAAAAGAAGAAAATGGCACCAGTGTGAATGCAGCTTTGGGGACAAAAAACTTGAAGATCAATTTTCAACCCCCAATGTTGTTGCTGGGAAAAAATACAAATAAGTTAAATGCCAAAGTAGGAGGTAAAAATGGCAATGAAAAGAATAGCATGTCTAAACCTGGGGATTTGCACTTACAAGTTCTAAAACTGAAACAGTTGTTACAGACATTGGAAACTGTTAAGGTAGATATATTTCAGGATCTAGGAAACTATTTGTCTGTAATGTGAATGCTGCTGAAAACCACATCCGACATGTTTGTAGGCCCCAACACAGGAAGGTTTTAAAATACATGTCCTTCCTTGAAGCACCTTCGTGTCCTTAGGCAGAGATTTAAGCAAGAAAAAAGCATGAGGATGCTCCATGGAGAGAAGGTGGTTCAAGCATGGTCTGGAATAAAAGTTACAGGTTAAAAGCCTTTCTTTTATTCTTCTTTCTTTTAGGGAAATATGATAGTATGTCTACACCACACAACACTGTGCTGTGGCTGGCATGCAGGCCATCACTGCCCCAGCTTGCCACGCTCACATGCTGCCAGGCAGGGTGCTTGGGAGCTCCCCAACAGATAGCTCAGAGTATTTGGAAACACTACAACAGAATTAATGAAAAACATCGCTTCTAGTTGGGAGCCAGCTCGGTTGTAGCTTGGTGCAGTGTGTATTTGCAGGACAAATATAAACTTCAAGGATATAAAACCTGTAGGACTTATATGCAGAGGACACCAATGCAGACAGCACGTTTTTTCTTCCTTTTGTTCAATGAATAAACAAAAAATCCAAGCCAAACAACAAAACCAATGAACAGAACAATTATGATTTTCATTCTAGCCAGAATGGTTAATTTTTATTTGCATTTTATTATTGCCTTTTCTTGCCAAGTGGACAAATTAATTCTGTCAGATTAAAAGTTTCATTTGGCTTTACATAAAAGCTTTCTTCCCTCCTCTAAAAATGAATGCTGCTCATTTTCAAAGAGTCATTTTGAAGTATAAAATGCAAACGTTTCATTTTGTAAATATCACAACAAACATCTTAAATTGAAGATTTTTGTGGTTAATTTGGTTTTGATTTG
>JBAFWW010036713.1:22932-44363 GCA_036873685.1 Agapornis canus
TGTGGCAGGGGTTGGAGCTGGAGGAGCTTTAAGGTCCCTTCCAACCCAAACCATTGTACAATTCTCTAAATCCCATTTTCTCTTCCTCCGAGAATGAGGTTTCACCAATTCAAAAGAGCAAAGCCTTCTGCTCCCACATCTATTAGACAAGCTCTCAAGCACATAATTGCATTATTAATGCCCATTTCCCATCCTTGTCTCCATGGCTATAATGGGTTTCTACACATCTGTCTTTCCAGAGATGAACTGATCTGAACTCATCACCTGCATTATGGCCAAGCAGATACACTCCTAATAGATTTCATGCCATTTGTGCCAATGAAGGTTAGCTCTGAACTTCTCAGGTTTGTGAAGGCCAGGTCACCTGGAGGATGCTCAGGAACTTTGTCTAAATTCAGTGGGTAAGTTTTCCCACTGATGGCCTAGAGCAGCTTTTAGTCTAACGTCTGAATCTCTGGTCACTGACCAGGCTCCTTCCCAGACAGCCTGTCATCATTTAGCCAGAATCACACTGCACAATAGTTTTTCTAGTCTCAATGCTTGAAAATCCTCCCCACTGGTTTCATATGTGGAAACATAAACAGAGCCAGTGGCCTCACAGCATCTGTATTTGGAGGACTGCAACGCAGGACATAACCATGGCTCATTTCCAGCACTGAGGCCTTTAAGAGTTAAAAATAGAGGCTGACAGTTCAAAGCCAGCCGCTCACCCTGCACACTCCAGTGGCTCTCTGCTGATGTGGAAAGCACCAGCCCCCTGTATGGCAAGTTAATCATCAGGTCCTCTTGCACCAGAAGAGGATGCTCACTGCTCCCCACCCCAACAGCAGTTGGGAAACCTCACCCAGCCCAGCAAAGGTGGATCTCAGCACCACAGCAGCCACCCTGGCCCCTCAGCGCCCCATCCCAAGGCTTCCCATTCCCTTCCCATAGGAAGAGGAGGCAGAGCCCTCAGTTCAGCAGCCCTGATTGCCCCACAGCCCTGCCTCTGGTGGGTCCCAGCACCCTGCCCCTCCAGAACTTCCCCAGCTGGGTCAGCAATCCTCTTGCACTTTCCATGATGCCAGGGAAGAAGGGCCTGGATGCATAGCACCCTGATAGACAGATGCCATACCAGGGCATGCAAGACCTCCACAGACCCATGTTATTCATTCCTTTCACTGAGCCACACAGAAGCCAGCTCCAAGATGCTTCTGCTTTGGTACCCAAGAACATACTCATTTCCACCATCACCCTCTCTGCTTGAAAGCTCTCTCCCCACCAGTGACAGCCCCATGGATCAGCCCCCACTTACCAGCAAGGATTTGGAAGATTCCAGTAATGTAAAACCGCCCGCCTTTGGTGAGGGTGAAGAGCTGGCAAAAGAACAGGAACAGGGACAAGACGCTGAAGATGATGGAGAGGATCATCATTGCTTGGACAGACTGCAGCCATTCTGGGGAGAGACAGACAGAAACCTCAGTGCAGGCACCACAGTTGGCAAGCCCCCACCACAGCCCTTGGCATCATTCCCTGTGCCACCATTCCACCCTTGGGTCCCATGAAGTTTCATATCAGCTGGGAGATGATCCAGCGCTGTATCAGTTAGTGAGGTCCGCAGCACAGGCATGATGCTGCCTGGGATTCAGAAGGATGTGTGCATGGACCAGAGCGCTGGGATAAAACGAACCACGGGGCCACGCTCAGTTCTCATAACCAAACAGGAGCAGAGATCCCAACCCTGACCTGAAGCCTGCAGCAACCAAGACAAAGCCTCTCCCCCAGCTTCACGTCAGTTCAGCTGCCCTAGAAACACACAAGCCATGTGCAACAAGGCATGAGACACGGAGCGGGCCAAGCTGCGAGCTAAATAAATACACAGGCAGTGAAAACACCCTCTGCCCTTGCAGAGTCAAACCTTTGAGAGCAAGCCTTCCCCAGCTGCCAAAGAGCAGCTCAACCAGCCCCGGCATGAGTCACTGCCCAGCTATTTCCAGGCTCTGTGGGTGTGGAACTCCCCTCGTAAAAATAAGATAAATAAACAAGCAAAATGCTGCTCCATCCCATGAGCTGCTGCAGCGGGACTCAACGAGGCAGTGCCTCGCAGCGCTGGGATGGACCATGCTCACAAATGCCTCTGCCTTTCCCTTGCCTTTGAAAGTGTGGGATGAAAACGGGTATTTGTACCCTTCCTGGAGAGGGCTTTAAGGATGCAACAGGGATTGATTCAGCAAGAAAGCAGGCAGGATGCGGTACAGGTAAACTGAGGCACAAAGCACTCAGTGAAAGACAGGGAAATCACGCTTTGGGCTGGATCCTCAGGCAGGGGAGAATCAGGCAGTATTAAAGCCCCTGTCCCACGTTCCTTCCACATTCTTACTCCCACCAGCTTCATTTCCCAGCTGCACACTGCAAGAACCACTGGCTTTCTAGCTGAAACCCAACAGATCTTCCAACTAAAGGTATCCCTCAGCTTAACAGCTTTCAGTACTTGATGAAGAGAATTAAGCCATCTGGGACTGCCCAGAGCAGCTTCTGCTCCCAGAGAACTGATCACACTTCCCATCACATCCTCACAAGCTGCACTCATGGAGGTGAGAGCACAACGGGAAACAGAAAGTGAGGTACTGCCTTCAGCTGGGACGGGAATGATGATCCACGCCTGAGCCTTTCCAGCAAATCCATGCCTGCAGGGAGCTTCCTGTGCAATTTAGTAACGTCTGGGGTGTTTGGCTATGGACCATCAATTCTACCTCTCATCTTTGCATCTTTCCTCTGGCCATTCATGCAACGGAGCTGAATTTGCTGAAACCACCCAGAGCAGCTCTGCTCATTGCAGACAGCTTTTTCCTTCCCCTCCTTTTCCCACCTCCCATGCCAAACTACCCTGCAGCATTAACGTGTCCTGCTAAAGACCTGCTGCACTTCACTCATTACAGTGCTGCTGAGTTTCTATCCATGTGCTCCAGGTGCTGACGCTCCTTAGCAAGGAGATCCCAGTGTGGTTTTCACACTGATGGGCACACAAAATGTCCCATGTATTTCATCTCTCTCTGCTAGCCAAGCAGGAAAACCCCCTGCCTTGACCATACCCGACTTGAACACTGGCCACACTTGAGCAGAGAGGATGAAACAGCTCAAGTGCTGCTAAAACCCAGGTCATAAATCATTGCTCAGATGGAATTGGAGCAATACAATTACACAATGTCCAGCTGCTGAACTACAATCTCCATCCACACTTCAGCACAGAAAGGGCTCCCATCCCAAGTCTGGGAAGCTGAGCTTTAATCTCACCCCATCCTAAACCCTAAAGCCATGTCCAGCTCCATGCACTGCCTGAGCCAAAGCCTGCCCAGCCCCAAGCCCTACAGTTTGGTCCAGGACCCAGGAAGCCAAGTCCTTTGTGATTCCAAAGGCCACAGGATCTGCCCCGGAGAGGAGCCCTTTCTGCTCGGAGGTGGATGCTCCAACTGCTGGTTATTTTAGGAGAAGCCTGTCTAGACGGAAAGCTGAGCTGAGCTGCCCTTTTAATTGCATCCGCCTCCCCGTGCCTCTTCTTTGGTTCTGAATGCAAATGATTTATCCAGGCTCTGCAAAATCCCATTGTAATAAAGAGCCGTGTCAGAGGAATATAAAGGCAGGCACTGAGAGGGAGGGAAGAGCTCACCGTGACCGGAGGGCTTTCGGCAAGCAGCCACATGCGCAGGGAAGTCAAGAAATGATCCCATAGACCAGAGAGTCTCTGCTCACATCCAGCCCTTTGCTTACTTCTATTGGCCTCCTATACAAAAACAAGGGGCAGGGTCCCCAGTTCATGACTCAGGGACCCACAAGTGCAAGCTGCCATACTCCCATTAAATCCAAGCCCAGCTGACCACAGCTAATACTCTTCCCAACCCTAACTATTAGCTTTCCAATAGCTTTCCAACCCTAACTATTCTATGATTCTAATACAGACTTCAGCTGTATTAGCTAATTGCCCTTAATTCATTTGAGAACTATAACTGCAGATAGGATTGCTGCATCCTCAACCTCACATGCTTTTAACTCCTTTGCTATTAGTGCTGTGTCCTGCCTATAGGCTTCTTCCCTTCCCACAGGGAGGTGTGGGCCCTGTGAGCTCTACCATGGGGCTGTCAGCACTGTTTACTCCCAGGCTGTTATTTGTGGTTTCCCCTGGGCAGTGCGTCGGTTGTTCCATTTTATTCCTGCATCCCTTCTGCACTGTGTTTATATCTTTGCTCTTCAGGAGGAAGAAGAAAAGGAAGCAGAGTGGAAAGGACAGATAACACCCTGCACGCTGCTTCCGGAGAGGACCCGTAGGGAGCGTTCTTAGAGCCCTTTCAGGCCCTTGGAAACAAAGAAAGATGCTTTTACAAAACAAATTTGACATTTTCCCTAAACTCTGCACGCCCCAATGGGCTCATGCCACCACTTGTAACAGCAGAGGAAAGCCTTCAGCCCTGGGATGCCCAGCCCCACATTTCATTGCCCTGAAGTCTAACACAAAAGAAAGAAACCTAGAGCAGAAACTGCAGCAGAACACCCCCAGATGACAGTAGCTAACCTGAGCCCTTCCAGCAAAGCCCCAGCCCTTCTTGCAGGAATGCTTTATACCAGGACAAGGGATACAGCTGAGCAGACATTGGCTCCCCACTGTTTAATTCACTGCTCAGTCATTGAGACCCCATCTTCTTTTGGCCCAAACCAAGGAGAATGAATGAAGTACTAGCTGAAAAGAAATTTATTTGAGCAACTGGACTATAGACTCACTATAAGACACTGCTAAATTAGTGCTGTGCATTAAAAACACCTCTGTGCTGCGACCTGCAGCTGAGGGTAACATTCTGCATGTGTAGCTTTCCCTTTGCAAACCACATATGAGTGTACATTTCAAAAGCAACCACTTCTTTGGAAGAAAACATCCACTAAGCAGGTAAGTGCAGTATGTAATAAATATAGAGCAAGAAGGAGGGGAAATTCATGACCACATGGTAAAACCTGCTCTTTCAATGCTGCCAACTAAATATCAGCAGGGTCAGGAACAGCACAACATCTGCTGGTCCAAAGGTACCACAACAGGTCTGCCAGCAAAAGCCATGTGTTTAAGCAGGGCTGTTCCAAAGGAGACTCTTGGGCTTCAAGGTCTGATCAAGAACCTGACCATAGCATCCTCACCTATGAAGTGGACAGGTCACATCATAAGTACTGGAGCTTGCAACAGTTTTAAACCTTGATATTCAAACACCCCTTAAGAGGACTGGAAAAGGGTGAACTGAAGATGCAGCAATATTAGCTCAATCGCATCATTCATCTGGGGCTGAGCTTCAGACCACTGCCCCTTGGCAACTCGCTGCAGCAATTCAAAGGCAAACCAGCTCAGCTACCTGCAGTGTTATTGCTGGCAGCACAGACCCCACCATTGCCACCCACATTCCCATTGCTTGAAGTGAACATCTCTCCTGTTGGGGAGAACAGCGTCACAGTTCATCAGCCACATCCAGCAGAGCTGCTAAGCTCTCCTTTGGAAAATCCAGCTCCATGACATCACAACTTCCTTCTGCTTTGGTCCCAGACCTCCCACCAGCATGAAGTCAAACCTTCCCCAGCTGCATTCCAAGCTGCTGCATGCTTGAGCCAGGAAAAGCAGGTTTTACACCCAATGGTTGCTGCTTTCCTATTCTATGTTCACTCCCTGGAGAAGACCACAGAGTGCTGCTGGATTGAGGTATTCCTGGAAATCCCACAGGAAAAGGGGTTTTTAAAGAGCTCCCCAGGTGTTTGCAATGGCCAGGAGATGAGCACATGAGAAACACTGAGGCTGCAGGGAGGCTATGAATGAATGCAGTGCTGCAGTTCCTGCACAAGACTTCCTTGTCCTCATCTGTAACTCCTTCAGGAGATGAAGCCCTTACAGCTCTTTTGTGTCTTCTTTTCCTCTCAGCTGTCCTCCCTCTTGCCTTCTCCTTTAAGCTCCATTTAAGAAGTCCCTGAGGCCAGAAGGTCTGTAGGTCTCCAAGCCATGCATTCAGATGCTCCATCAGACCATTGAAGCTCACAATCCACAGAGGCAACCCCTGATGCTGCCAAAGCAGCAGAAAGCTGCTGACACCATGAAAACCACCTTCTGTCAGCTCCACCATGCCCAAGGCAGCTCCTCTCCAACACCCTCAGCGCAGTGACTCCTTTTGACTTGTGCATCAGAGCGAGCTGAGATTGTAGATACATCATTTCAGGCTCAGGTCCTCCAAAGGGCTTAGGTACCAGCTCTCAGTGACTTCAAGCCCAGGCACCAGGAGCAGGGATGCGGAGCGGTGGTGCTCTGGCACACTGCAGGGGTACACTCAGCCTGTGGCCACCAGGACATCCAAGATCTCAGCAAGGCCAAAATCAATGCTGGTTTAAGGGTTTTCCAGTGCTGCGCTCTGCAGTGGGTTCCCCCATCCATCCTGGCTTTGCAGTCATTGCTTGCCCACATGTTGCCTTCTTCCTCCCCTTTTACTCCTCTTCTATGGGCCAAAGCTCCCCACTCAGCAGGGGAGGCTGCCTGACCCCCTCTATGGGAGCTAAATTGCTCTGGAGCAGCTGAGAGAAACACAGCAGTACTTCCCTACCTCTCCTTATCAGATGCTCTTTGTAAGAGGAAAAAGCAACAATAAAAACCTGGGTTTAAACAGAGGAAATCCCTTTCATGTTGTAGGCAACACAGTAATGGGAGAAACTGATCTGAAACACCACAAGTTAAATGCCACCTCCACCTTTCCAAACCTTTTCTATGTCATTTGGGTCCAGCATTACTGGAAGAAAGAGTCTGAAAGAATAAGGGCAGCAAAGCCTGGGGGCACTGACAGAGCAAGAAGCAATGGGTTCGGATGTTTCAGTTATGCATTTTAAAGCAGAGAGGAAGCAGTGCAATTCCTGCAGGGAACAGATGATGGGTCAGGGCACAGATGCTGCTGCCTCATGCCAAGGAGGAAGAACTCTCCTGCCTCCTCCAGAAACCAAGAAATGGATTTCAGGCACCAGCAGCACTGCTTAGGGTCCCACCTGCCAGAGCAAAGATGCTCTGCAAGAGGGAGAAACAGTGTGCAAAGAGCAGGGCAATCCTCTTGTGCCTACCCCATCAATGGGAGATCCATCTCTGTTTTCCCAGGCAGTCCAGGACACATCTCTGCTTTAGGCAACCCACCTGGGCTTTGCTTGTGGCCATCACACCAGCAAATTAACAGGTTCATCATAAGGCCACAGCGCTTAGTAACCATGTAGACTGGCAGCCTGAGCATTGCCCAAGGCTTAGGGCTTTCTTTTCCCTTTAAAAAAGCCCAAACCCATCAGTCTGCCTGTGAACAAGCTGGTCAGGAGAAAGCCAAATGGGCAGCAACAGGAGAAACTGTAAGAAGACAACAGAAGAAACATCTCCTGACATTACAGAAGGATGTAGGGATCCCGACAGAGGTTCCCATTGCTTCCCCATCGAAATCACAGGAAGAGCAGTACAAAGCAGCAGGAAAAAATTCTTGCCTGCATATAAAAAAACCTCATTTGAGGACAGAAAAGGCCGTTTTTAGAGGAACAATAACAAAATCACTGTCTGGAAATTTGGGGTGGAATCTGCTCCAAAGCACTCGAGCAGCTCAGGTCCGGCCGCGTGCCCCGTGTCGCAGCGGGCTCCCACAGCTGGGGGCTGGCACACGGCCCTGCCGATGCACAACCCCGGGATTCAGAGCTGGATTCTTCAGATAAGTCTTTTCCAGGAATGTCTGACAGCGCAAACGGAGCAAAGATTGCAACATTTTTTCCATAGTTCTCGGCCTCTCGGGGGAAAAAAAAGGCATTATCTAACAGGCAAAGGCAGAAATCAAAGCAACAAGCAGGCAGTTGTGAAAGGCAAAGAAGTGGGCAGTGGCCCCCGACCTGGTGTTTCCTCCTCCTTCCCTGCGCTCACAACCCTCCGGAGTGCTCAGCCCAGAGCAGAATCAAGCCCTGCCAAGAGGAATTTGGGAGGTGTGAGCTCAGGCCATACGGAGGCCAGCTCCACCCTGTACCCAAGGTCAGCTAATGCCCCAGGAATCCAGGGTCTGGCACTCCTGCAGTCAACCCTTGGGCTGTTTTGCTGCTTATTCCCTTCCCATGGGATAATCTGTAAGGTCAGGAGCACAATCCTAAACCTGCCCCAGTGTTCAATACAAGCAAATCTTGTGTTTTAACACTGGGATATGGGTTTAGCCAGTTCAGCTTCCTATTGGGCATCCTCGTGATGGTTACCTCAACAAAAGGGTCTCCCTGTGACAGCAGAGTGAGAGGAAGCTTCATCCATCCTCACCGGTCTGAGACCAAGGGGAACATATCACAGCACCACAAACCCATCCATCCTCATGTTGCTGAGACCAAGGGGAGCATCACAGCACCACAAACCCCACAAAGCCCTCACGCATCCCAAGCGCACAAGACCCAGCCCTACCAGATTCCACATATTCCAAACACCACTACTCTTCAAAACGAGAGGAAGAAATGACTGCACTACAGCTGCCACTGCAATGACCAGAAGACAAACTGCCTCTACGTAAAGACCAAGCTCAGCCAAAGGAGGATTTCTTGTTCTTAGCCCGCAGCAGACCTTGGCACTCTGTGTTTAACCATTAAGTACCATCCTTGGCTCCGGCACAGAGGAACAAATTCCTACTGCTTTCTACAACCCAATGTAGCAAAACACAGCCTGTGTTTTGAATGAGGTTTAAAAGAGAACGGTTTGTGGGATTTGCTATAGGATGTTTCATGATTTTGAAAGTAAGCATATTCCCATCAAACAGCATAATAAGGATGAGGCAGGGGACAAGCGTGAGCCTTGGAGGTGGCTCTGTCACAGCATCCTTGCCCCGTGTACTTGCTATTGGTCCAGATACAGCCTGGCTGCAGTGGACTTGGCAGCCCAGAGGTGATGGGAGCAACAAGGTTGGAGATGGGAAGTGGGGAGGGATGGTGATGGGATCCACTGGAAATGATGCTGGGTGGCATTTGTACTCTACTTTTACAAATAGATTGTAAAGGCCTTGCATAAGGCTAGGAAGTAGCTTTTGATTTTGTGTTCCTACAGCACCAGTGAGCTCTGGATCCCGCACCAAAGGTCCCATCACATGAAGGCTGGTCCTCAGCAGCACTGCTTTCACATCCCTGCTGTGGGATGGATGGAGCACAAGCTTTTGCCCAAGTAAAACCCCCTTCTGATGCTAGAACAGAGCCTTCACAGAAATCAGAGCTGTCAGAGAGCACAACGTGTCACTGCAGCACCTTATAAACCAAACTGAGCTGCTTGGCTGCATTTTAGGCAGGGCCATCTTGACTATAGTCCCCTTATGATAAATAAATCACCACTGAAAAGAACCTAGAGGGAAGCCCCTCTTTGAGGAGCTTCTGGAATCATAGGAATCCAGACTCACAACACCCAGCAGGACACCCCGACCACGTGTTGACACTGACAACTCCTGGACACACAGCATCCTGTAAACACCCAGAAACAGCGGTGCAGGTTTGAAAAGCCAAAGATCTGGGGAGGCTTTAGAGCCCTCTGGGGTGCAATCACTGCCTTTTATTCCAAAGCGCAAGGTCAGCAGATTCGGTGCACGCATGAATGGCTGTGAAGCAGCCTGCCTACGCTGCAGATAGCCAGCAACTGCTGATGAAGGACATGGCTCCAGAAGGCTCCTCGGCTGGGATGGGATCCAGCCAGCTCCTGGCCAGCCTGGACACCACCAGGCGTCAGCAGAGACCCACAGTGAAAGCTTTGCTCCCACCAAAAAACCAAAGCCTGGGCCCCAAGCAGGGAAACACAGCACTGCTCATAGCCCAGGGAAGAGGGAGAGTGAGCACCAGCATCCACTTCCCTTAGCAGGGTGTTCTGCTCCCAACAGGCTGGGGATGAGGGGGACATAAGACTCCAGAAGCCTCCAAGAGTCTCCCATTGCTTCCAGACCCTTTGTCAGCATTTACTGCTCTCAGTGTGACCATTCCCTCGTTGCCAAGACCACGTGGCATCGGTTTGCTCCTGCGCCAGGACCATGTTTCCGGCACAGTGTGACTGTGCTCCCAGTGACAGGCGTGTGATTCACAGCAGCTTTCACTGGGAGAATCTGATCCATAGGAAAGCCAAAGCCAGGCTAACTGAAAACAAATGGACACAGCACCACTGGCAATAGCCCTGTCCTCTGGGGAAACGGAGGCACAGGTTTGCCTACCTCCCTGAGCACAGATTTCTTGTTACTGGTGCCACTGGGTGCCCTGGAAACTCTGTGTCACAGTGTCTTAGGAAGCACCCCTCCCCTGCTGACCTCAGCAAACAGCCTGATGGGTGATGACACATCAGCCTTCACCCAGCTTGGTCCAGAGCTGCAGTTCAGCCACTCCAGATGTGCAGGCGCCATAGGGCTCTTTCATCAGTGGGATGAAGTGCTTGAACACTCAGCACATCCAACACTTGTATGTGACAGCAATCCACAAGATGTGGATTGTGCCCATGAACGCAGGAGGTCACAGCAGCCAAAAGCATGGCAGGGTGTCCTCCAGAGGCAGGCTGGCCTTGGGGCACCATGTGCCCCTTTAAAACATCCTCACTACCAGAGCAAGAAGGAAGCATGGCAAAAAAGGCCCTTCTGCTCCCAGCAGGGTGATGGTCACCTTGTACATCCAATTGCACTCAATATGGGCTAATAATGGGAAACTACCCAAAAGGGCTCAAGTCACCTCCACCCTGCCAGGGGCTGCCCCCACAGCTTTAGGGCAGCAGGACAGAGTGATGGACACCGGGTCTGGTACCCACACCAAGCTCCACTGCAACTTCAGAGACTGATAAGGGTGGAGGGGGACACCATGTGTCCCCCTACCAGGACACCAGGACCATGGTGGAGCTCTGCCTCTCCATCTGGAGACAGAGCAGAAAAGGCAACGGCAAAGATGGGATGGAACAGCTTCAGGAGGGTGCAGGGAAAAGCAAGAGGCACTCACAGCAAACCTGCACAGGCAAATCCCCCTTGATTCCATAACCCCGGGGAGGAGAGTAACGCAACAGGCGGCAACATCCCCGATTGCCAGGGAGCACTCACCATTCGTGGACGATGTCAGGCAGTGGAAGATGGTACCAGAGGTGCAGTTCTGCCAGAGGTCCGCTGTGTGCCCACCATTCACCAGCCATTGCTGCAAGAGAGACACAGCCCTGTGAGCAGCATCCAGGCAGGAGGCAGCCTGGCCCCCCCCCAAAGGCTTCAACACCGGCACATGTGTGCCCGGCCAGGCGCTCCCAGGCACATGCTCTTCTTTAGGAAGGGGTTTGGAAAGTACATCCTGATATTTGCTTTTAGCTGCTTTCGCCTCAACGGTGCTAAAACAGACGCTCTTTATTCTCCTTAAACACGGATCAAATCCTGGGGGAACACGCACTTCCCTCCCCTCTGCCTTCCCTCCCCTTTGCTGTCCTCACCCGGAGCCTGGCCGGGTTATTTGAATGCTTCCACATGATTTCCAACAACTTGGAAGATTCCTGTAACGGCTCCTACTGCTGCTAGCACCACCCCAAAGGGGAAAAGGGAAAAGAAAATACAGAGGAAAAAACGGACCCAGGGAAGCAAGTCTGGAACTCACCAGCTCCACAAAAGTGCTGCCTTAAAACCAAGTCAACCCTCTTCCTAAGTAGATGACGTGGTAACTGGGTTCTAGACCCAGACCAGTGCTGGGAGCCCTCTGTGCAGAATCCAGCCCTCAATCTTCCACTCATGCAAAACTTAAGCCTTGAAAATCACCAGCAGGAGCTCATCTGGGTTAGGAAACGGAGGCTGTGCCTAATTCACAGCCCCAGAGGAGCAGAGCTGGGGTAAACTCACTGGTGCTGAGAAGCCCAAGCCAAACCCACCCTATTTCAAAGGGCTTTGCTCAGACTGGCTGCACTGGTGCTGTGGCTGAAGCCCATTAGCAGATGGAGTGCCTGTAAGGGGAGCAAAGCATCACCCCCATGAAGTGCATTTTGGGTGCTCCAAAGCTGCTCCTGAGTGAGGGTGATGAGGAGATGGGCTTCAAGAGCACTCTGCTCTGTACTAACATAGGTGCCCTGAGCACCCACTGTGGCACACATCTGACAGCACAAATGCTCCAAAATCTCACTGTTAGACCAGCTAATAAAGGTTTCCTGCTAAAAGCCAGTTGTCAAACAACCCACAAATGCAAATAACACTTTCTGGCTATGCCATGCCCCCAGTAGCCACTCCCTGGCCTTGCCGGTACCCTGGTGCCAAAGGAAAGCCCATACTTACACTAACGATGGTGGAGACGAAGAGGAGCACCAGCAGCAAAAGCAGCATCTTGGCCGTGTTGGGGGACAGAACTGGAGGGGCACAGGGATGATGCTGAGTGTGTGTGGCTGTACCCAGCCCGGCCCCGGGGGGCGGCAGGAGGCGCTCCGCCGATGGCAGGAGCCGGCCTGGCTCCGGGGGATGCCGGGGCAGCGCCCAGCTCCCTTTACCCAGCCCCACTGCCGGATACCCCCGAGAAGTCCCCCAAGCCCTAGCATCGAGATGGGGTTTCCCCGGCCCGTCTCCTTTGGGGACCCCCGGGAGGGGGTTGTCCCCCTTAGGGGGCTCCTACCCCTCTCCTCAAGAGAGTGCGCTCCTCGGCACCCCTAATGGGAGGAGTCTGCCTCGGCGCATCTCAGCCCAGCTCCGCCTGGAGCGGGGTTCCTTTGCCCACAGACCCATGAGACCACTTGGGCTGACTCTGCCCGACCCTCTCCCCAAGGGAGACTTTCCCCAGCTCATCGGCCCTGGCGAACCCCGAGGAGCGGGGTAATGGGGAGGGAGGGCACATCCACCTCGCCCCGTTTCACCCTCGGCCCCCCTTCTCCTCGGCCCATCTCCCCTCGGCACTCGCAGCTTCTCAGACCCTCTCCCCGAGAGAGGGGGGAGCTCCCAGCCCTTGCCCCTCGGGACCGTCGGATAGGAGGGAAGGGGCTGCCCTCACCCCTCTCCCCAGCGAACCCCAGGGCGGGAAGGCTCCCCCCTTCCCTGTGCACCCCCGAGGATCAATCCGGGTACCCCCAGCCCTGCTAAGCGGCGCGGAGCGGCGTGGCCCGGTCCGGGCCATCCCTGGCTATTGCCGAGCGCCCCGTGCCTCCAGACCTTGCGGCCCCGGGCTTACAGGACGGTTTCACTGCAGAGGCTCGCCTGAACAAGGGCTACCATGCAAACTTGAGTGACATTCCACAGATTTTGAAGAGAAGTCAACTCACCCAACAATTTACCAGGTTGGTATTTCCTTCCTACCCTTCTTCACTAGCATATGCCACCATCTCCCCAAACAACGAAGGTGAAAATATGGTTTAAGATATACATGTCTGTGGGTTGAACAATCTGGAAGGTAACTCTGAATCAGATAACATAGCAGATTTGCCAAGTTGAGTTGCTGAACCCTGCAATTATATGACAGAGAAGACCCACTACCCTACACTGTGCTCATGGAACTTTTGTCAACTAATTGGAGGTTCACAAGTCAAAGTGCACAGTAGTATCACAGATGGAGCTTCACATATCTTGTCCGCAGGGGAATGTGGATATGAGAAACCTATGGGACTTCAAGGTCATGGGTGTCAAGCAGTGGAGATGTGCCTCCATCTGACCAATTTGAGGCATGGCTTCCAGCAGCCTTCTGTATCCTAGACAGAAATGAGTGACCAGACACCTGACAGCCAAACCCAGCTCACAGAGCACTTTTATCTCCTTGGGAGCTCTTGATCCAACAGACCATTTGGACGTATTTCTGAGAATGTGTTGGAGGAGGAAGTCTGGTCTGACAGGGTTACTAAGTTGAGCTGTGGAGTCATGCCTGTGTTGGTCTGGCCTCTAGATACCCATCTCAGAATATAAATGTCCATGAACATACAGAAGCTGGCATCTGTGTTGAAAGTAGCATGTCCTAATCTCACCACAGTAGGACAGTGTGTCTGTCTCTGGCCCAATTACTCTTTAATTAGTTATACAATAAGTAACAGCTTCCAAATGTCCTGCTGAGGAAGAGTAAGAAAGTAACTTATTCCATACCCCTACCAATTACCTTATGGAGCTATTGATTTTCTGAGGTGATTGATTTTTTATTGAGCTATTGATTTTCAATTTGCTATCGACTTTTGACAACATGAAAGCTGAGAAATCCTCACACAAAGCTTCAAAGTCAACACCTTCCCACACAGTGCAATGAACTGATGTTGTCCAGCAAAAATATGTGTTGTCAAAAAATCATCACCCACTTTCTCACAGGACAAGACATAAGCAGCCTCCTGCCCAGACCTACAGTTCGCACTGCTCAGAGCTCTATGCTCAGTGTCACTTGTTTGCTTTCATTCAACATACTATGTTGCTCAACCCGCTCAAACAATAACATGCATTTGAAGTATTAACTACATAGGATTAAAACAGTTTTGATTATGCTGCTTCATCATTTTTGACATAATGTAAACACAACAAGTGACAACATGTATTGGAAAATAAATCACGTCTCTTAACTGAAATACAAGTAGCTATGAGGAAATACATGTCACTGGTCTCAGGTGGCATCTTTGATTCTTTCTACAGAGGTGTTAAGCAAATTGTATATCAAATGTCATCATGACTGATAGAGCAAGAAAGGTTGGATCCTCCCATTCAGTTGTTTCCATTTTAGGAATCAGCAGTTAATCTGTATGATGCCCAGGTCCTAAATCACAGTAAGTGGATCTGGAGAACAAGGCTAAAGGATTTTCTTTTGGACTTTTCACACATTAAATCAATTTAGCTCCATAGAACACCGGGCTTGTGCTGTTTAACAAAGAACTGCAGGTGTTTGCTTTTTCTTATTGCTGCAATAGATATTTAAATGTCCTCCAAACTCAGAAAGCATATTTAATTGTTTTCTTGTAGCATCTTGTCCCATCTCCATCATGTCTTATGTCGTCCCTTATCTCACAGAGTCTGGGACTCTGTTCTTGTGAGATCCACTGGCATTGGTAGGATGTGGTGTGTAATAGCAGGAAGTATAAGAATCACATCTTTGCAGCACCCTCAAGTTAAAAATGGCAAGAATCTACTTAAACAAATCCCAGACTGCCCTGGGGGTCCCAAGTGGTTCCTTTCTTGTGCCTAATACCTTGTGCTGATATTAGGCCTATTTCCATTTTCATTCATTCCTCACTCTGTGAGACTGTTACTGAAAATGTCTGTATTGCTTGGAAAGAGAGTCCCTTCCTGCTCCTTTTCATGTGGATGGGCCACAGCACTAGAAGATTGGTGGGATTTTTTTTTCTTTCTGTAGATGAGGCAAATACATCAACCTCTGCTCTTTGAGAGATGCTGCCCACCTCTCTGAAGTAAGTTGTGGAAATACACTTTGAGAGGTTCTCCTGCTTCTAAACAAATGTTGGCATGGACAAAAGCAACTGGAAGTTGGAGGAAGAGGTAGGAAAGCACTGAAGGCCCAGTGTATTTTGTTCAGCATTGATGCAAGTCCCTTTGCAATTTGCCCTGGCAGCCTGGGAATTCCAGTGATTCTTTGTTTGAATGTAGAGTTTCAGACTGTGTGAGTTTCAACTGTACCTACACCAGCTGAGCTGCGTTTGCAGATGAATGGCACTTCTGTGCCATTAAGACCAAGGAATGGGCTCAGAAGTCTGAGCGCTGTTCTGCTTAAACAGAAATCAATTTGGAAACCTTATCAGAGAATGGCTGGTCATTGGTAAATGAGACAAATAAACTAAAATACATTTCAAACCAAAAACTTCAAAAAATAATGTTTGGCCTTATTGTACTCAGTTTGGCCTTTTCTGGGAATAGTGTTATGAATTGTCATTTTGAAAAACTCTATTTTTGTTTGGATGATTTGCTTAGGAAATCAAGGGCATGGGATCACACTCTGTGTGTATACATATATGTATGTGGAAGATGTCTGCCCTCTATCCAACACCAATTGAACACTGTGACCAAATTTACAGAGGGGTAGAAGCCTCAGAGATATTAAGATGCTACCAACTTCATGAAAGTAGATGGGAAAGAAATAGGGATCCCGTAAATGTTCTTGTTGAAAGGAAGACTGCATCGAGAGCTGAACTTCTGTAACAGTGAAACCATAAGAGAGAAAGACCTGAAAAACACTCAGCTGCAGGCAAAGCTTCTCATCTTCTTAAATACACAAGCCAGCCAACATTAAGACACAGAGCTATGGGGTTCCGGGTTCCATTAACTCCTCTGTACATAGAGTTACAGGTTCAATTTCTTCTTGGCCATTGTTACGAGGAATAATAGATCAAAATAAATCATTGACTCTTAATTAGACCATTTGATTTTTCTCCCAGTGCAATGCTTCAAGTAAAAATGTACTTTTTTTTTACTTCTGGAAGATTCTGATGCCAGCAAAATTAATAGAACTGCAACTGCTTCCTGCACAACAGCACTTATCACCTTGAAAACCTGCTTGGATTCTGGTGTAATGGAAGTTCATTGCTCATGGTGTTTTATATTTTTGAAGACAAGTTAGTGTTTGGCTCCACACTGATCATTCCTGCTTGCTGTGCTTGTCCATACACTGCTGGTTTGAATTGCTGAACTTAGTATAGCTGGCTACCTGACTGCTGTCATCCCTGACTTTGCTTCTGGTTTAATGCTACCTTAGAGAAACCTCCACAGTGTTATTTATTGATGTTGTTAGCTGTCTGCTTAATTTTTTGGTTTTGTAAGTTCCTCTTCTGTTAATAGTGTTTGGACATGGCAGAATGACCCGACAAGGATATTCAGAAGAGCAGTATCATTATCAATATTCCTTGTGAAATTTGGATCAGTTCTTTAGAAACAGTCACATGACACCTGTATTTTGGGCACTGGGATGTTTTTGTACAGAGATGTCCTGCAATTGACACCCCTTTATTTCCAAGAATATCACTAGAGTACATTTCCTAGTATACTTTTAGAAACTTCTTTCCAGCTAGTTGGATTTGCAGTGCCCAAAGCACAAAATCATATATTTAGGACCCCCTCTTGCTCAGACTTCATTGTTTGTGGGCAATAGCAAGAATGTGATGCAATTTCCAAGTGTCTTATGCCTTAAAAAAACATAAATTTAACAAGTTAAATACTTCAAGAAGCATAGTTCCCTAATTCTATGTCTGTAGCATTTCCAATCCTCATCCTATCCAAATCCTGAATTTTAAAGGGCATAGGTTTGCCAAAGGTCTTTGCTTGAGACCCTAATCAAGTGAAGTCTTTCAGAGTAGCATCTTGTTTGCTTCAAGTGCTTGTCCTCTCATGCTTAGCTTGTTTAGGACACAAAGAGAGAAGGAGTTACTTACAAAGTAAGAGATCAATATGGGGGGAAAGAGCCAGAGAGATGCACAGAAGTCCCCAAAATCCATCATGTTTATACTGACATTTTGAATTAAACTTCCTTGGTTGTTTTCTTCTGGTTTGCATTCCACAGAAATCTGAACTAATGTGATTTGCAAGCAAAATAATTTAAACATGAGTGCTTAATGGTCTTGAGAAGGAAACTTCAGATTATGTAACTCCTAATACCAACACACCTTTTTAAACCAATAGTCAGTGCCTCAGAATTGAAGGAAGTACTTAAGTTAGTCTTGAACACTGAGCATTTAAATCTCAATGCTTTGGAGACTACAATGTATTTACTGGAGAATTCCGTTCATGTAAAAAAGCAGATTTCAAAACGTATTTATGGGCTGCCCACGCAGTGAGATGTGGCATACATAACTATTTGCTCAAGAGAACATTTATTATGGGAATAAAATTGTGGTACAAATTTTCCTTCTTTAACTCAAATGGATAAATAAGTTACATGCTTGAACTTTATTCTTAGAGCTTTGGGATCTTTTGTTTATTTAGGGTGTTCAATTTTGCATCAAGAGAATTACAATTCAACTAGTTTGCTTACTTTCAGTTAATGTATGAGAAAGTGCTGTCAAGTGTTCACCAGAATAGGCTACAAAAATTTGTGGCTTTTTTTTCCTAGTAGATCTTTTCTGAATTTCCTTATTTCATCTCTGTTGTTTTCCCTTTTTCCACTACCTGCTGTCCATACTACCTCTGTTCACATGTTCTAGTTGGTGTTATTTTGAGATGTGCTTCGTTTAGGTGTACAATATAGGTACTTTGGTAATGCAGCTTGGCTTCCTACATTTCCCCTCTACTGAAGAGGGCTCTTCAGAAAGAAACTTTGATGTTTTGATATGCTCCCTGGAGGAGCCTGTCTCTCCATTTTCTACAGAGGAAACCTCTGTAAATGTGCCTGCTAACTTTGGCACTTAAAAATGCTCTGAAAAAATATTCCCCTCCACTGCCTCAGTGCCCTAACTAGCTCTTCTCTTTGATTATTTTGATTTATTCTTCCATTCATACTCTGGAGTGTCTATTACCAGTTTTGACATCTTCCTTGTTATCCGACTCCCATCCTTCTTTGTAACTCCTACTGCTAAATCTCTTGTGCTCCCTCACTCTTTCATCCCCCCGTCTCCCTTTATTAAGAAATTTTCTCATTCTCCTCCCTCTCACATTTCTTCTGCCAGAATTGATTCTTTTCAGGACTCCCAGTCCCAAAAGGCATTTCCCCAAAAAAATGCTGTTGCTATTCAGTTAATTCTTCCATTTTTCAAATGTCTCTATGAACTGGATGCCTTGTCTCTCTTTTAAAACCCTTTCTGATCCTCTTCACTCTCTCTTCTGCTCTCTGTCAAGGCTGCCCACGCTGGAGATCACATAGATGCATACATTGCTTAGAAATGCTTCAAGACAGTTATGCATATTTTCACCAGTTCTATATGTTTAACTGGTTTGCTTGTCAGACATCCTCAAAGTGACATTCATCACCAATGTACATGACAAAGGAGGTTTTTTCTCATGTCCAACTGTCTGCAGCTGCTGGCTTTGGTTTGGTTTGTTTCTTCTGTTTTCCTCTATAGCAGGGAACTCATTACACCTATATTCAGTGTTATCTGGACATTTGAAATAGCAAATCCCTGTTTTTCTCAGAGAGTGGAAACACTGCCAGCACCTATGGTCTCTCCCAGTGGGCTCCTGGGACACACCATAGGTTTTGTGGCCTCTTGGACTGCAGTCTTATAGCTGTTGCAAGATGCAGGGGAGTGGTTGGTGATCTCAGGTGGGTGAGGGACAGTGAGCATGCATTATGTGGATTTTCATGACCAAACTCTGTGGAGGGGGGACTTTACCAATCGAGGCATAGAGGGAATCTTACTGTAATTTGTTTATTATTATAGTGTATTGGTATCCAGCTTTAGTATGCATTCAAATGGACTGTTGAGGGAGTTTTGATGAAAATGTGGCTGGTGGGCTAAGCCAAAGGGGAAGAAATAATAACTTTAATATGCATTTCTGAAGATGAAAAAAAGAATAATGCAGATCCAGCAAAATAAAGCCCCCACAGCTTCTGCACAGTCAAATTCACACTTATAATGGAAATGCTATGTGACAGTGTTAGCAATTTACTCTTATGCACAAGGAAACACAGAGGCAGAAATGTCAGTAGAGGAGTACTTTGGTAGCACCTGGTTTTAAGGGAATCCATCTCTTGGCACAGCAAACATCCTGTATCTGTATAGTAGCATTAGCTAATCACCAATTTAAGGAGGCTCGTTTCATCTCAGTTTGAAACAGACACTGGTGGAGCACCTGTCAACCCATCTATGCAGTGCCCTTTAAGTACCCATCTTCCATTGGCCATGAATGCCAGGTCAGATACAGCCCTCTGTGCAGCAGGTGGGTATAGCCAAAGATGTGAATTGCACCCTTGTGGCAAGTGCCTGCCCTGTACAAGCAACGAGGACTTCACCTGCTTCAGTGTCTTTTTTTTTTCCCCACTTGGAGGTTGATGCTTATTTCCACTTTCTCTGTTTCTGCAGTGTCAGTCTCCACCTAGGTATCTTGTTGCACAGGGACCTATTATTTCAGTACATTTCTTCTATCACTTGTTTTATTTGTTCTGATCATAGCTTGGGCCACAAGTCAGTATTAGAAGCAGCAGCAGGGTCCAAAACCTTATTTAAGTTTTGTGGAAAGAAGGGACAGCCCTGTTTCTTTCCTTAGCATTATCAACATCTCTGCTCAGAGCATCAATAAAATTTTCCATCTCTTCCTTCAGAGATAATTTTTTTCCAAGCAAAGTGCAGCTGTATCTCCTTGTAAGTTTATTATCACAGACAGGGAGTCATTGACTAGCAGCAACCTGAGAGTTAAGGAGTTAAGAACACATACCTGAGATGTCCCTAGAATTCTTACTGCAGTATGACTAGGGACATTGTCTAAAAGTGGTGGCAAAAGTGATTTTGGTGGCAAATCCTTCTTCAGGTAGCACAGAGTTTTGGAAACCAAACAAGGAATCTAGTCATTATTGTTTGGGGTAGTTTACATAGACCAATTCTGGAACTTTCTCATGGATAGCTACAATTTAGCAGCCAGTACCAACAGCTGATAATACAGAAGTGGAAAGAAGGGCTGCTTTGTCTCTTGATGCTGTATAAGTTCTTCCATTTTTCTAAGCTACCCACAAATATGTCATCTAGCAGTACACACCAAAATTAGATTGATTCATAAAAGCCTCAGTTTAAGCATATGCCTAAATAGATGTGGCTTGGATTGGGGTTTTTTTCCCTAAAGGGCTGTGCTTTAGGGAAAGTCTCAGTGCTGAGACTTTCAGGCCTTTTTGTGAGAGTTTCAGCTTGTGATGATGCCTCTCAGATCTATGGCTACAGGAATGGTTAACTGAGGTACTGTTTCTGCTGGAACCTCAGAGCAAAGTTAGAACTGCATGAATATTAGGACATCTGAACCCTCGAATAAGGGGGGGGGAGGACACGACCAAACAAACCCAAAACAAAACAAGAAATTCACCAAAACCTCAAACCTAAGTACTTACATTTTGGATGTATCTTATATGAATGAGGTGGATGCAGGGACATGGAGAATAGTATCAGTTGCTTTGTATGTTACCTTTTATTCAGTATCAGGAACATCCATTCCTTTCAGTAGCAAAATGCTGAGCCTGGCCTTATTTGCCCCTGGATGTCATGCATAACTGACTTGGCAAGTTTGAAGGCAGAAACTACTTGAGGAAGGAAATATCCTTGACCCTGTTTTTCTGTGATTTTTTTTGTTTTCTACTCACAATTAGCTTCTCAAAATCATTGTGAGAAGTTGCTGTCTTCGATTACTGACTCATTTATTATTACTCCTCAGTAGCTTTTTACAGATAAAGGGACAGATAAAGACAGAGCAAGAGGACAAAAGAAAGAAAATTGTATATGGGAGACAATGATTTTGAGGGAAGCATTCTCTTGTGTGCACCTGTTTCTAAGAGATTTTTACAATTTCCTGTCTTCCTTTTTTTTTTTTTTTTTTTTTTTTTTATTTTTTTTTAAAACATTT